>CAUYLG010071321.1:0-66184 GCA_963573385.1 Cacajao melanocephalus | reverse complement strand
CCCAGTCACCTCCTGGTTTTTTTACTTTACCCCTTTCATTTTGTTTTAATTCCCCCTCTAGCCCCCACCATTTTTTTTTTTTTTTTTTTTTTTTTTTGTGCTTAGGATTGCCTTGGCTATCCTGGCTCTCTTTTGGTTCCGTATGAAGTTTAAGGTGTTTTTTTTCAAATTCTGTGAAGAAAGTCAGTGGTAGCTTGATGAGGATAGCATTGAATTTATAAATTACTTTTGGCAGTATGGCCATTTTCATGATATTGATTCTTCCTAACCATGAGCATGGAATGTTTTTCCATCTGTTTGTGTCCTCTCTTATTTCCTTGAGCAGTGGTTTGTAGTTCTCCTTCAAGAGGTTCTTCACATCCCTTGTTAGTTGTCTTCCTAGGTATTTTACTCTCTTTGTAGCATTTGTGAATGGGAGTTCACTCACAATTTGGCTCTCTGTCTGTTATTGGTGTATAGGAATGCTTGTGATTTTTGCACATTGATTTTGTATCCTGAGACTTTGCTAAAGTTGCTTATCAGCCTAAGAAGATTTTGGGCTGAGATGATGGGGTCTTCTAAATATACAATCATGTCATCTGCAAATAGAGACAATTTGACTTCATCTTTTCCTAAATTGAATAACCTTTATTTCTTTTTCTTGCCTGATTGCCCTAGCCAGAAATTCCAATACTATGTTGAATAGGAGTGGTGAGAGACGGCATCCTTGTCTTGTGCCAGTTTCAAAGGGAATGGTTCCAGTTTTTGCCCATTCAGTATGATATTGGCTGTGGGTTTGTTGTAAATAGCTCTTCTTATTTTGAGATACGTTCCATAGATACCTAGTTTATTGAGAGTTTTTAGCATAAATGGCTGTTGAATTTTGTCGAAGGCCTTCTCTGCATCTATTGAGATAATTATGTGGTTTTGGTCTTTGGTTCTGTTCATGTGATGGATTACATTTATCGATTTGTATATGTTGCATCCCAGGGATGCATCCCAGCCTTGCATCCCAGGGATGAAGCCAACTTGATCGTGATGGATAAGCTTTTTAATGTGCTGTTGCATTTGGTTTGCCAGTATTATTGAGGATTTTTGCATCAATGTTCATCATGGATATTGGCCTGAATTTTTCTTTTTTAGTTGTGTCTCTTACCAGTTTTGGTATCAGGATGATGTTGGTCTCATAAAATGAGTTAGAGAGGATTCCCTCTTTTTGGATTGTTCGGAATAGTTTCAGAAGGAATGGTACCAGCTCCTCTTTGTACCTCTGGTAAAATTTGGCTGTAAACCTGTCTGGTCCTGAACTTTTTTGGTTGGTAGGCTATTAATTGCTGCCTCAACTTCAGACCTTGTTACTGGTCTATTCAGGGATTCGGTTTCCTCCTGGTTTAGTCTTGGTAGGGTTTAAGTGTCTAGGAATTTATCCATTTCTTCCAGATTTACTGGTTTATGTGCATAATCTCTGATGGTAGTTTGTGTTTCCGTGGAATTGGTGGTAATATCCCCTTTATCATTTTTTTATTGCATCTATTCGATTCTTCTCTCTATTCTTTTTTATGGGTCTGGCTAGTGGTCTATTTTGTTGATCTTCTCAAAAAACCAGCTCCTGGATTTATTGATTTTTGAAGGGTTTTTTGTGTCTCTATCCCCTCCAGTTCTTCTCTGATCTTAGTTATTTCTTGTCTTCTGCTAGTTTTTGAGTTTGTTTGATGTTGCTCCTCTAGTTCTTTTAATTGTGATGTTAGGGTGTGAATTTTATATCTTTCCTCACTTCTCATGTGGGCACTTAGTGCTATATATTTACCTCTATACACTGCTTTAAATGTGTCCTAGAGATTCTGGTACATTGTGTCTTCGTTCTCATTGATTTCAAAGAACATCTTTATTTCTGCCTTCATTTCTTTATTTATCCGGTAGTCATTCAGGAGCAGGTTGTTCAGTTTCCATGTAGTAATGCAGTTTTTGAGTGAGTTTTTTAATCCTGAGTTCTAATTTGATTGCAGTGTGGTCTGAGAGACTTTTGTTATGGTTTCCATTCTTTTGTATTTGCTGAGGAGTGATTTACTTCCAATTATGTGGTCAGTTTTAGAGTAAGTGAGATGTTGTGCTGAGAAGAATGTATATTCTGTAGATTTGAGGTGGAGAAGTCTGTAGATATTAGGTCCACTGGGTCCAGATCTGAGTCTAAGTCCTAGATATCCTTGTTAATTTTCTATCTCTTTGAGCTGTCTAATATTGACAGTGGAGTGTTAAAGTCTCCCACTATTATTGTGTGGGAGTCTAAGTCTCTTTGTAGGTCATTAAGAACTTGCTTTATGTATCTGGGTGCTCCTGTATTAGATGCATATATATTTAGGATAGTTAGCTCTTCTTGTTGCATTGATTCCTTTATCATTATGTCATGCCCTTTTGTCTCCTTTGATCTTTGTTGCTTTAAAGTCTGTTTTATCAGAGATTAGGATTGCAACCCCTGCATTTTTTTTTCCTCTCCATTTGCTTAGTAATTCCTCCATTTCTTTATTTTGAGCCTATATGTCTTTGCACGTGAGATGAGTCTCCTGAATACAGCACATGGAAGGGTCTTGACTCTTTATCCAGTTTGCCAGTCTGTGTCTTTTGATTGGGCATTTAGCCCATTTACATTTAATGTTAATATTATTATGTCTGAATTTGATCCTGCCATTTTGATAGTAGCTGGTTGTTTTGCCTGTTAGTTGATGCAGTTTCTTTGTAATGTTGATGGTCTTTACAATTTGGTATGCTTTTGCAGTGGGTTGTTCCTTTCCATGCGTAGTGCTTCTGGTTGTTCCTTTCCATGTGTAGTGCTTCCTTCAGGAGCTCTTGTAAGGCAGGCCTGGTGGTGACAAAATCTCTCAGCAGTTCCTTGTCTGTAAAGAATTTTATTTCTCCATCACTTATGAAGCTTAGTTTGACTGGATATGAAGTTATGGATTGAAAATTCTTTTCTTTAAGGTTGTTGAATGTGGCCCCCACTCTTCTGGCTTATAGGGTTTCTGCTAAGAGATCCCCTGTCAGTCTGATGGCCTTCCCTTTGTGAGTAACCCAATGTTTCTCTCTGGCTGCCTTTAGCATTTTTCCCTTCATTTCAATGCTGGTGAATCTGACTGTTATGTGTCTCAGGGTTGCTCTTCTTGAGGAGTATCTTTGCGGTATTCTCTGTATTTCCTGAATTTGAATGTTGGCCTGCCTCGCTAGGTTGGGGAAGTTCTCCTGAAGAGTGTTTTCCAACTTGATTTCATTCTTCCCGTCACATTCAGGTACATCAATCAAATGTAGATTAGGTCTTTTCACATAATCCCATATTTCTTGGAGGCTTAGTTTATTTCTTTTCACTCTTTTTCTCTAATCTTGCCTTCTCGTTTTATTTCATTGAGTTGATCTTCAGTCTCTGATATCCTTTCTTCTGCTTGATCGATTCAGCTATTGAAACTTGTGTATGCTTCACGAAGTTCCCATGCTGTGTTTTTCAGCTCTATCAGGTCATTTATGTTCTTCTCTTTGCTGGTTATTCTAGTTAGCATTTCATCTAACCTTTTTTTAAGGTTCTTAGTTTCCTTGCATTGGGTTAGAACACGCTCCTTTAGCTCAGAGAAGTTTGTTATTACCCACCTTGTGAAGTCTGCTTCTGTCAATTCATCAAACTCATTCTCCAACCAGTTTTGTTCCCTTGCTGGTGAGGAGTTGTGATCCCTTGGAGGGGAAGAGGCATTCTGGTTTTTGACGACTTCAGCCTTTTTGTGCTTTTTTCTTCCCATCTTCGTGGATTTATCTACCTCTTGTCTTTGAAGTTGGTGACTTTTTGATAGGGTCTCTAAATGGACATCCTTTCTGTTGATGTTGAAGCTATTTCTTTCTGTTTTTTAGTTTTCCTTCCAACAGTCAGGCCTCTCTGCTGCAAGTCTGATGGAGGTCCACTCCAGACCCTGCTTTCCTGGGAATCACCTATGAGGGCTGCAGAACAGCAAAGATTCTTTCCTCTGCAGAACAGCAAATATTATTTCCTCTGGGTAGCTTTGTCCCAGAAGGGTACCTGCCAGATATCAGCCAGAGTTCTCCTGTATGAGGTGTCTCGTAGGATAAAAGGGGGTCAGGGAGCCACTTGAGCAGCAGTCTGTCCCTTATCAGAGCTCAAGTGCTGTGCTGGGAGATCTGTTGCTCCCGTCAGAGTTGCTGGGCAGGGACATTTAAGTCTGCTAAAGTGGAACACACAACTGCCCCTTTTCCCAGGTGCTCTGTCCCAGGAAGATAGGGGCTTTATTTTTAAGTCCCTGATGGGCTGCTGCCTTTTTGAGAGATGCCCTGCCCAGCAAGTAGGCAGTCTAGTCACTGTCTGCCTGCAGAGGCTTTGCTGAGCTGCTGTGGGCTCCACCCAGTTGCTGTGTAAACTTCCAGGTGAATTTAGAACCACCTACCCAAGTCTCAGTAATGGCCGTCACCCCTCCCCCACCACCGACCTCGAAAGCCCCAGGTCAAGCTAAAACTGCTGTGCTAGCTGCGAGAATTTCCAGCCAGTGGATCTTAGCTTGCTGGTTTTCATGGGGGTGGGGCCCGCCGAGCTAGATCACTTGGCTCCCTGGTTTCCGCCTCCTTTTTTTGAGGGGAATGAGCTGTTCTGTCTCACTGGTATTCCAGGTGCCACTGGGGTATGAGAATTAAAAAAAAAAAAATACTGCTGTGGTACAATGGCCACCCAGTTTTGTGCTGGAAACCTGGGGCATTGGTGTTTTAGGCACCAGAGGGAATCTCCTGGTTTGCGGGTTATGAAGACTGTTGGAAAAATGCAGCATCATAGCCAGAGTGCTGGAGTGTCCTGAAAAGTTCCTAATAGCTTCCCTTGGCTAGGAGAGGGAGTTCTCTGGCCCCTTGCACTTCCTGGGTGAGGTAACACCCCACCCTACTTCAGTTTGCCCTCTTTGGGCTACTCCCACTGTCTAACCAGTCCCAATGAGATGAACCTGGTACCTTGGTTGGAAATGCAGAGATCACTCGCCTTCTGGATCACTCTCCCTGAGAACTGCAGACCAGAGCTGTTCCATCTTGGTGGAAGTCTGAGTCTTCAAGATACTAAGTTGTTAGAGAGACCAAACTGGGGCCCCAGTTTAGAAAACAAAATTTAGACAAGCCTACTTCCATTGTTCTTTGGCAACACTATCACACAGAGACTTAGTGTGTGCTGAACAGAAGCACACTGATGGGGACATAGGACATGACGCTTTCTGTGCTGTGGCATGGCATCACAGTGGCAGCAGGGCATGGAGCCTGGCATTTGGCACAAGAAGGAGGCCTGATCAAAGTAGCCAGTTCTAATCCCTGAGCTCTTCTACTCATATCCTGAGCCCAAGGCTTCCTAGCCTCCTGCTACCACAGTCCTCACATTGGATGACTGTGATCTCTCAGCAAGCTCCCAACAGGGCGAAGTCCCCTGACTCCCAAGTTGCTCTTCAGCTAGTCCTACCTTGGCTTTCCAGTCCAGCCTTTGAAACCCAATCCTGAAACCAGATCTCCCAGTTCCAACACTTTAATGGTGGGGACTTTGGAGTACCTTGGCCTGGATTCCTAACCACTGTGCTCCTCCTCTGTTTGGAACCCCTAATACATCCTAAATCACTAAGTTGCCAGAGGCTTAGAGGTGGGCTTTGCCCTTAGAGATCATTCTTACCTGTTATTTTATATCCTCAAATGACTACAACATTGCTTAGCACATATTGTAGATCCTTAATAAATGTCTAACTGAACTTTTAGCCAGATTGCTCCCTGTCCCACCTCAGAGAATGAGCAGCAGATAGGTTCTGGCTTCCTGACAATAAGCCACGTCCCACCATCAAATTCCTATAAGTGTCAGTGTTTGCTAGTAATTTATGCACTTAACTGAGCACTTACAGCATAATAGATACTGTTTCTAAGTAATATTTAGACATCTCATCCAATCCTCACAATTCTGAGCGGAGAATTAGTATTGCCATTTTATAAAAAGAAAACAGAGGCCAGGCATGGTGTCTCATGCCTGTAATCCCAGCACTTTGGGAGGCCAAGGGAGGCGGATCACAAGGTCAGGAGATTGAGACCATCCTGGCCAACATGGTGAAACTCCATCTCTACTAAAAATATAAAACTTAGCTGGGTGTGGTGGCATGTGCCTGTAATCTTAGTTACTCAAGAGGCTGAAGCATGAGAATAGCTTGAACCTGGGAGGCGGAGGTGGCAGTGAGCCAAGATCGTGCCACTGCACTCCAGCCTGGCAACAGAGCGAGACTCTGTCTCAAAAAAAAAAAAAAAGAAAAGAAAGAAAGAAAATAAAACAGAGATCTATAGAGATAAGGCAACTTCAAGATTAAAGAGCTAGTGGGCAGTTTAGAATCTAATTTCTCTGACTTGAAAGCTTGTCTGCTTAATCGTTTTATGTACTGCCTCTCTTCAATTTCAAAGAGAAATAGTATTTCTCAACTATTGGCTTTAATCTTTTATTCCTTTTGGCTATGTGGCCATAGCCAACTCATTTGACTTCAATTGATCTCAATTTTCTCTATGTATAAAATAAGAGTTTGGGACCAAATCATTGGTTCCCAAAGTTGTGTTCATTGGCACTGTTCTGAAGGATAATTACCTGATGCCATGAAATAAAGATGGTGCTCAAATAAATTTGGAAAATACTAGACAACACAGCATTATACAGGTATCCTTACCATAGGACCTCTCAGATCATTTAACATCTTAATTTAGTCAGCTTTCGAAAATACGCAAATCAAAACTTTCTGACGTAAGGGAGATAATTGTTGTTTCTGTTTTGTATTATGAGGATGCTGAAGCTCAGAAAGACTAAGTGACTTTCCTAAGGCCACACATGGATTAAAGACCTGAGTTCAGGTCTTCTAATACTTTCTCTGGTGTGTTCTTTATACTATATCAAACTACCCCTTATAATCAGGAGAGGAGGTGGCATGAATAAAAGTGGCATGAATAAAGGCAGGAAACAGCACCCTTTTCTCTTTAGGGTAGTGGAGGAAGATTATGGAAGGAAGAAAAAGGGTAGACAGTAGGGAAATCAGTTTGATCCAAATGGAGGAGGTAATTAGAAATAAAATTAGCTAAATTTTTAGAGGCCAGAGGATACAGAATTTTGAAAGACAAGCAGAGAAGTTTAGAATTGTATATGTGTTAGATAGAGAGCTATTTTTGACTGATAGTATTATGGGAGTATATTCAAGGATAATCAGGTTTCCATTGGTTCCAGGTGGATTGGATGAGGGAGAAAATGGAGGCAAGAAGATTATCAAAATACAACTGCAGCGTATGCAAATTGACGAAGGCTTTGACCATGATGTAGGGTGCAGGAATGGCAGAGACATGTGTAGGAAAGAGGAATGGAGATAACTTTAGCTATGTGTGATCTCTTATGTTTCAAATTTTGTTGTTGTTAATATTCTCAAAATGCTTTACTTTGAGATACCATGTGGGAGAGAACATTCAGATTAAGCCCAACTTGAAACCAACCTAACTCTGACATCTAGTCAATTCCAGACTAGATTCTCTAATGCACTTACAGATTATTTTCTTCTGTCATCTCTTCATAGGAGCCAGAAGACATATTTACATTATAAAGTATTAGTTTCTTTATCACAAGAATAAAATACTGTAAAGCAATCCAAATTAGCATTTTAAAGTCATGTGAGATACTCTAAGTACTGATAATAACATTATAAATATATGTATAAGTTTATTACTGCAATGATTTTTAAAATAGTTTGTAATGATCTTTTAAAATTCAATATGGTATATTTTATGCTTTATGTGATTCTTTTATGTAGATGTTAACTTTTTTAGTGGACAACTGGAAAAATATCACAAACAGCACAAGGACGCAGTAGCTCTCAGACCCAGCAGAAATGTAGGATTGCTGCTCATTGACACTAAGCTGCTAAGAGAGAAATTAATTCCATCACCTTTGCGATGCTTAGAGGTAACTATAAACTAGAAAAATTTTTACTTATTTCCCTACAATTATTTTATGATTTTTATACTGCACAAAAACCTATTATTTATTTTCCAGTATTGTGTGTTTTTGTTAATCAAAATTAACGTAAGACCATTGGGCATCCTTAATTTCCAAGAAAAGGTCTGTAGTCTTTTTGTCACAAGCATAATCAGCTTTTAGATGAGATAATGGAGGGGACTGCAGGCCTCACAGTAGCCTCTTGCTCTTACTCGTTTTTCCATTGTCAGAGCATTTCAAGACCTGCAGAGAGGATACTACAATAGCAACTTAATATCCCAGAGGGAGTGATGGTTGATTCTAGACCACCAAGATCAAGCTTAGGAAATCATTTTCTGATCTGGAATCGTCACTAAAGGTCTAGTTATGTTTTGGCAAACTATAGAGCTAGGGACATTTCTGTAATAAGTTGCAGAACCAGTACAATCATTTCCTTTGGAGCCAGAGTATACTTGTATCTTCCCAAATGCCCACAGAGAGACAATGATATGAAACGGATTGGAAAACTATAGCCCACAGAATCAACCCAGCCTGCCTCTTGTTTCGTATGCATGCAGTTATATTGGAACACATCCATGATAATGTTCTACATATCATCTATGGCTGCTTTCTTCTTTCTTCTACATATCATCTATGGCTGCTTTCTTTCTTGTAACAGAGACTGTATGTGCTGCAAATCTAAAATATTTACTATCTGGCCCTTGTAGAAAATATTTTCTGGTCCCTGGTAGATGATGGAAGGTAAAGCACTATATAAAAGAGTACAGACCTGAGGGCTAATAGGTTCTGTCATTAATTGTATGGCATTGGGCTTTCTTCTAGAGTTTTGCTTCTTCATCCGGTAAAAAAGAAATATGCATATATTTCTTTTATATATATAATTATGTATATAATTGGAGCAAATTTAATTCATTTTCAACAAACTACTGTATGCTCAATAAATATTTGGGTATATACTTAACATAAGCCCAAGAAAACTAAATTCAAACTGGCTTAAGCAATCAGAAGAGTTATTGGCATATACATCTAAAAACTCCAGAGATTGGGTCGATATCAAGGAGGTGTGATCTAGTGGCTCAGTGATGTTACCAAGGAACCAATTCTTTCATTCTCTTTCCTGAGCCTCTTTACGAGCAGGCTTCATCCTAAGGCATTTGTGAAATGGTTGTCAAAAGCTCCACAAGCCAATTATTTCTCTGTGTATAGATAGAAAGGAAGAGAGATTGGGGTTCTGAGTACACATGTCTCTCAGCTATAAATAAAAGTGACAGGCCTCTATCTGATTGAATCAACTAAAGTCAGAGGTTCACCCTTGATATGCTGTAGATTTGTGTCCCCACCCAAATCCCATCTTGAACTGTAATCCCCAGGTGTTAAGGGAGGAACCTGATAGGAAGTGATTGGATTATGGGGGTTAGTTTCCCCTATGCTGTTCTCCTGATAGTGAGTGAATTCTCACAAGCTCTGATGGTTTTATAAATTGTGGTTTTTCCTGCACTCTCATATACTTATCCTTCCTGCTGCCTTGTGTGCAAAATACAGGGTTCCGTGTGGTACCGTAAATGATTACCAAAGGTCACAGACATGCGTAGTGATGAGATGGGGAGGCTAGCTAAAGAGGAGGCTGAGAGGGGAGGAGGGCACTCTTTGGTTGACATTCTATAAAAGGAGGAAGACTCTGTAAGAAAAGGTAAGGCAAGAGCAGCAACTTCGTACTGGCCAGGATGTGCACAAACACAGTGAGTGTGCAGCATGCAGGGCTGGGCAGGCAGGCCCAGGGGTCCGGGCTGTCTGGGTCACATGCAGGACAGACGCCCACTACAGCCTGAGACTGCGGGGGTTGCCTAGCACAGCTCCACTGTGCTTTGTGTGTTGTTTCTCGTTAAGAGCACGTTGGTGATTATTTTGCTGAACGTGTGCTTTAAGCAGAGTCACAGGGGCCTGGGGCAGAACTGAGTTATTTCTCAAAGATATCCTTGCCTAGGATGATGATGGCTGTAATTGTCTTGCTTCCGCTTTACCTTCTGTCATGATTGTAAGTTTCCTGAGGCCTCCCCAGATATGCTGAACTGTGAGTCAGTTAAACCTCTTTCCTTTATAAATCACCCAGTCTCGGGCAGTGCTTTACAGCACTGTGAAAATGGACTAATACAACCTTAACCTGATCACTTGGGCCAAAAAAGCCATGTTCTATTTACCAAGTGATCAGTCAGACTCCATATTTGTTTCTGAAGGAGAGATCAATTTCCCCCAAACTGCATGGCTAGCATCCAGCATGAAAGGAGTGGGACTGATGCTGGAGGGGGCAGCACAATGTCCACTACATAGGACAAAGAAGCAGAAAGCGTACCTGCAAGATATTAGAGCATTTAGGGAAAATTTTTGGTAAGCTGTGGCAATGATCTTCAAAACCCGGTCTTGGCTATTTAACTAGCAGTGATTTAATGAGAAAAAAAGTCTCTTTATATCCTCTGCTGCTTCCAGTATCTGCTGATTTAACAGATGTCCAATTAGGATTTGGCTAAAATATATAATAAAATGAAAATATTCAACTATTTACAATTCACATTATTTTCTTTCTTAGGTGCTAAATTTTATGCTTCCTCTTCAAAGCAAGAAAAAAGTGGATGCCATTATCTCTGAGGCACAAGATGCAGAGTATAAACTTGAATTTGTTCCAACTACTACCACAGAATATGTTCATAGCTTAATATTTCTTGATGAAATTCAGGAACGGGTGAGTTGATTATCTCATATAACAATATTCTGGATCTTATAGTAGGAAGGAAGACATAGGACAAGAAAAAGTGAAGGACTAAAGGGCAAAAGACAGCTGATTTAGTGGCATACCTCAAAGTAAGTGAATGTTCTATATCACAGGAATAAAGCAGCCAACAGTTATCAGACTCTTACTACTGGCCAGCCATCATATTACATTTTCTACATGCATTACATTTTTAATTCTCACAAAAGCTTGAGAAGTGTGGATGATAATCTATTCTCATGCTGCAGATAAGGAAACAGAAACCAAAACAGGATGTGTTATCCAAGATCACAGATATGTATGTATGTGATAGAGTTAGAACTTAGATTTGAGTCTCTTTGACTGCTTAGCCAATGTTCTCAACCATAGTTTATTGGAATTCTAATGTTTAGTAAATGGTAATAGGATTGTAATCTAGATATTAATCCTAATGGTAATCTGGGTGCATAGTCAGGAACCTTACTGTTAAGAATGAAAGAAACCTAGCAAAAACCTGCTTAAGTGAGCAGGTGGAGGTGGGAGAAAAAAAGTAGATTTGGGGACTCAAGTGATGCAGATGGAGTCAGGTCTCTGTTTCTCTCTCTTACACACACACACACACACACACACACACACACACACTCCTTTGTCTCTCTTTCTTCTTTTTTTCTGGAATCTTAGTTTTCTCCTCTCAGGCTCTTCCCTGTGGGAAGCAATCTAGCATTTGGCTTCAGTAGTCAGTTTTTCATGAACTTTCATTCATATTAGGTTGGAACTGAAAATATAGCTAAATTATTTTCTTAAATTTCTGAAAATTGAAGAAATGTTTCAAATAAAAACTGTAAACTGAATAAATGTTATATATTATTAACCAAATTAACAATAAATACTATTTCACATGACTACAAAGGTAACAGTGTTTCTCATTTCAAGAAATCATGTTTTCTCAAAAAGGTGGATGATTGTGGTTCTCCTCAGGTTTGCTTATCCATTGTTCCAGGAGTCTAAAGACGCCAAGCAGTTATTATTGTTTGCATTCATTAAGCCACTTCAAACAAATAACCCAAACCCACTTAAGAAAGCTTAGGCCAAAATAGGAATCCCATTTAAGGATTCAGGAGTGCTTCATGGAACTTCCAATCAAGAATGTAACTAGGCTTAGGAACTGACCAGAACCAGGAACAGGACAGCTGTGGGAAAACCCGGTAGTCCTTCCTTCCATCTCTCCTCTCTGCATCTCTCTGATAGTCTGCTTCACTTCTCTCCCTCTGCAGACAGCTGCCTCTGCTTCTTCTGACAACAGCAGCAAACGTAGCCACCAGCAGCTCCCAAGCTACAGTTTGCAAGTCTAGCTAGTCAGCAAGAAAGAGATAATCTTTCTTTTTCAATATTGATTCTAAAGATCTAGTAAATTTATTCAGAGCTCCTATTCTGTCCTATAAACTATGTCAAGAAGGTAGGGTCACATCATAATTAATGGCTGCTGAGGGTCAGCTGCTATTACCTTGTGGTTCCAGAACAGCAAGTCCATGCAGTGTACAGAAAACAGACTGTGTCCCATCTCCAGGAGGTTGTCTGTGTTTGCTGGGTGATGTGTTTGGAAAGCAGCTTCCTTGAGGGAGATGCTCTGCATACACAAAAACTTTTTCTGGAACTTCATTCATTCAGTCAGCAAGTTTAGTGAGTACCACTTAGCAGGTTGCAAAAATTACAACAATGAATAAACCTGCTTTCAAGGAGCTGAGTCTTAAATGCAAGCAGATAATTCTGATACAATGAGCATAGGTATAAGATACTGTTTTAGCACTGGGAAGTTTGTAGTCATTCTTGCCTATGGGTTACAGAAGGCTGTGTGGAGGATGGGATATTTAAGCTGTCATAAAACACATGAAACATTCAGGTAGGCATTCCAGGGAGAGGGAAAGCCATGTGCAAAGACAGGAGGCAACGTGACATAAACAGGATTTAATGTTAGACATGCTTTGGAGGAAGAATGTTTGATTGAAAGTTGATGAACTCTTTGTAGCTAAAGCAGTGTTTTCAAGGATAGGAGAGAAGAAATTAATGATAAAGATATTAAATAGAATTGAAAGGACTTAATGGGCAACTGAATGAGGGGACAGTGAGAGAAGAATGAGGTGACTTTTAGGTATCATTCTGCAGGGAAAAGGTAGATAGCAATTTCATACCAGTATAAGGATTGTAGGCTACATAATTCATTGTCTGATCAGGACATTTTTCTGAGACTCAAAGAGATGCTATTAATAATTATACTAGAACAATAAGTGCAAATCCAGGACATTACAGAGAAACCTGGGTATATACTCACCCAAAATAGAAGAAATACAGGAAGATGAACAGATCTCGATGTAGAGAGACTTAGTTCTATAAGTAACTTGTTCAAGGTGTTAGAAACTTTGGCTGAAAGTCGCAAAAACCCACATAAATAGCTTAGAAAATGGGAAAATTTATTCTAAGTTTTCAAAAATACCTTTCAGAATCCTAAAGTATGGATAGAGCCAGGCCTTTTAAAAAAAGGCCTCTCTCCTTCTCTCGTCTCTGCTCCTCTCTAGAACCTGGTTCTCAAAGGAGGACTCCAAATCATCAGCAGCAGCATCACCTGAAGATGGGTTAGAAATGTACATTCTTGGGACCCACCCTAAGTGACTACAGTGTTTTTATGACTTGCTAGACCTTCTGAATGACTCTTGGGAGGGGCTCAACAATCTGTTTTAACAAGCTTTCCAAGGTCATTGCAATGAAGGCTAAAGATTGAGAACTATTTCTTTAAAAGCCTCTCTGCAGTTATCTTCTCATGTTTATGACCTGTTCTGTCTCCATATGAAAGCAATGGCCTCAGTCCTAACTATTCCTATGTTGGAGAGAAAGGCCAAACTGAGCTAAGTTCTTTAGATCACAGTTTGATGCTCCTTGGTTCAGCGTGTGGCCAGGAAGTTGGACCAAGTAGTATGAACATGGCTGCTCCCTCTATAACCATATGACAGAGCTGGGGGTAAGGAGTTTTCCCAAAATTGTGGGATCCCTTGCCAGAAAATTAGGAAAGACAAGCAATACTGCCCACTAAAAGTGAGAAACCAAAGTGTAGATGTTTAGTAGTCATTGGGCTGTAGTAAAATAATTTATTAAAGGATATTGGGAATCTCACCATAGATGTGTGTTCTGAAACTGTGCAGCCAAGTCCACAGCCTGTCAATTCCTCAGAGACTGCTCTGAGATGATCACTGCCCATCACATATGCCTGGAAGCTCAGATACCACAGCTGAACAACCTCACAGCATGTGTTTTCTCAGAAAACTTTAAATATTGGCATTGTTTAACACAACTAAAGAACAAAACAGAAAGAAAGAGGAAACATTTATAAGAGCTCAGCTCTGAACAATTTACCTCCTAACTTGATTACCTGTGTTGTAGCAATGACTATATTTATCATGCAGCAGGCTTTAGCAAATTTGACTATAATATTAAAATACACTCCGCCTGTGCTGACTATTCATGTTTGATGTTTCATATGGTTTGGCTGCATCCCCACCCAAATTTCACCTTGAATTGAAGTCCCATGTGTCAAGGATGGGGCCAGGAGGAGATAATTGAATCATGGGGGTGGTTTCCCCCATACTGTTCTTGCGGTAGTAAGTCTCATGAGATCTGATGGTTTTATAAATGGGAGTTCCCCTGCACAAATTCTCTTGCCTGCCACCATGTAAGACATGCCTTTGCTTCTCCCTTGCCTTCAGCCATGATTGTGAGGCCTCCCCAGCCATGTGGAACTGTGAGTCCATTAAACCTTTCTTTTATAAACTACTCATTCTCAGGTATGTCTTTATTTAGCAGCAGGAGAACAGACTAATACAATGTTCATATTGTACAGTGGCTGTCTCTTATTAGAACAAACTTTAAGAGTATAATAGGACTCTGCTACATTTAATGAGCAAACTATGTTTCCATTTAGATTGAAAGCCTTGAAGATGAAGGGAATATAGTGATTCAAATGTACAAGCTTATTGAACAATATCAGGTGCCCACACCTCCTGAAGACTTTGCTGTTTTTGCAACTATGAAGCCATCCATTGTTGCTGTTCGGAATGCCATTGATAAAGCAGTGGGTGATAGAGAATCAAGCATTAAGCAATTTTGTATACATTTGGGTAGTGATCTTGAAGAATTAAACAATGAAGTGAATGAAGTAAAACTTCAAGCACAGGTAAGCTAAATCAGGATTTTGTAAAAAATAACTTATGAAAAATTTGACTATTACATTTGTTTATTATAGTCAACAAATAAAAATTACATATATTTACAGTGTATAATGTGATGCTTTGATACACGTATACATTGTGATATTGTTAATCAAGCTAATTAATATGTCTATCACCTCACATACATCATTTTTTGTGGTGAGAATAATTAAGACCAGTCTTCAAACCATTTAGAGAACACATTTAACTGATGTAGCTTTAGTTTTTTTGTAGTTTCATTCTAACCAATCAACAGTGTCTTTGAGCTGCTATTTAAAAATTAATGTTTCAAAATCTCTCTTAAGTAGGAAATATATTTCAGACTATCACAAAGCAGATGTATAATATTGAATACTTGTATTTATTATTTTGCAGAGTGTTTTAATGACTTGCTAGCACATATTACAGCTATTGTCACAATTTTAAAGTTTGCTTAATACTTAAGTGATGAAATAATTTATACAACAAACCCCTATGATACAAATTTACTTGTATAACAAACCTGCACATGTACCCCTGAACTTAAAAGTAAAAGCTAAATAAAAAATAAAAATAAACTTTGCAAGCATATTAGAAAATTCTCCTTTAGAAAGAGGCAGAGTATAAACTGATAACTGGTAGTGAAGAATATTTGGTTAACTTGTATACCACTTTTACTATAGAAAAGATATAGGGTACATTGACTCAAAAGAATACAGTACAGACATTAAAGATTACAGTATACCTTTACATGTATTAATGTGGAATTGTAAAACAGCTAACATTGTGTGCTCCCTATTTGTCAAGCAGTATTCTAAGGACCTGGCATTGTTTTTACTTTTGTACTGAAGTACCTTTGTATTTTCTTACGGACAAAAGGGTACATAACTTATTACTGTACAACTCAATGAATTATCTGAAAGTAAATATATCTATGTATCTACTACTCATGTCAATAACTAAAGCATTATGTTACCCTTTGTGTTCCCTCCTAATTATTAATCCTTTTGTTATGGGATCTTTGGGATATCATTTTTCTGGCCAGAAACCTCTGTGGCTGGTGGCGCCTTTGCTCGAGTTCTTGTCCTGCATCTAGGAAGAATGAAGTATGCAGACAAGTGGAGGGTGAGCAAGATGAAGAGGAGCTTTATTCACTGTTAGAACAGTTCAGAGGAGGTTGGCAGTGGGTAGCTCCTCTCTGCAGGCAGATCATCCCATTGAGTGTTCAGCTCTCAGCAGAGAAGAGGCTCTGGAGTAGGTGGCTCCTCTCTGCAGGCAGGTTGTCCTATCGTCTCTGCAGCTCTCAGCAGAGAGGAGGCATGGATAGGGTAGCTCCTCTCTGCAGCTGATTGTCCCAATGTATGCCCAACTCCTAGCAGAGAGGAGGCCCTGGAGTGGGTTACTCCTCTCTGAAGCTGGTAGCCCCGACATCTCTACAGGTCTCTGAAGCTCTCAGCAGAGAGGGTACTCCTCTCTGAAGCTGGTTGTCCCATTGTCTGCTCAGCTCTGGCTGAGCCCAAGGCTTTTATGGACCTCAGTGGGGGAGGAAGTGTGCACTGATTGGCCCATGGGGGATCATGGGCAGGCCAGAAAAGGCATCACAAGTTCCCACACCAGTCTGTGGGACTGGCAGCCTGGCCCCTAGCTTTCAGGCTAGGGAGGACCTGAAGGTGGGACCTCATTGGGGACCCACCCCCTTCCACTCAGGAATCTGCCTACTTCCTGCTGCAGTTCATGGCATCTGGGCTGGGCCCTGACTTTGCTCCAGGATTGGAGAAGATCAGTGAAGTGCCTGTTCCCACTGCCTGGCCTCTCTCCCTTCCAAGATCAGAGTGTGGAGAAACCAGACAGCAGGAGCAGACACTGCCAAGCCTGCAAGGCCAGGGGGCCTTCTCATACCCTCAAGAGCACAGGGCTGCCTGAGTCTGCAGCAGCAGTTTGAGTGGCTACAACTCCCACCCCAACTTGGAAGGGTTGAGGCTCCCACTTGTCCCTAGCTCCCACTGGCTCCGTGTAACATGTAGCCTCGGCCATGCCTCCCTGCTGCAGCAGGTGTCATAGCAGTGGCAGGCCATCTGGAGTGGAAATACTATAAATTTCCTATTTTTGAACTTCTGTTATTTAAAACCATATAGTATGCCCTTTATTTTATTTTGTTATGCTCCTAAGATTCATCCATGTTTCTATTTGTGGATGTAGTTTATTCATGTTTGTTGCTATATAGTATTTTATTGTATTTTATAATTATTCATTTCATGGGTGATGGAAATTGGGATTATTTACCATTTTGGGCAATGATGAGTAATAATCCCAGAAACATTCTTATGTATGTTTTCATGTTTTAACTTATTTAGTTATCAAAACATTTTAGGATTTTATTATTCACGTTTTACAGAAAAGGAAACTAAGGTACAGGGTTAAGTAACTTGCCAAGGGTTACACAGACTCTAAATGGAGGAATCTGGATTCAAGCTTAAGTAGTCTACTTTCAGTGGTTAATAGTCTTCTATTAACTGCATACCATATACTGTATTCTACATACCACATATTGTTAATATTAATATCTATGTATAGATAGAGAAACACAAGTGCTAGCAAATGCTTGATGTGTAATCATGCTTTTTTTTAATTTTTATAAAAACTTTTATTTTGGGTTCCGGGATACATGTGCAGGTTTATTATATAGGTAAACTCATGTCTCAGAGGTTTGCTGTATAGGTTATTGTGTCACCCAGGTACCAGGCCTAGTACTCAATGGATATTTTTTTCTGACCCTCTCCCTTGTCCCACCCTCCATCCTCAGGTAGGTCCCAGTGTCTGCTGTTCCTCTTTGTGTCCATGTGTTCTCATCATTTAGCTTTCACTTACAAGTGAGAACATGAGATACTTGGTTTTCTGTTCCTGCATTAGTTTGCTATGAATAATGGCCTCTAGCTCCATCTATTTTCGTGCAAAGGACATAATCTTGTTCTTTTTTTATGGCTTCATAGTGTTCCATGGTGTATATGTACCACATTTTCTTTATCCAATCTGTCATTTAGGTTGATTCCATGTCTTTGCTATTGTTGATAGTGCTGCAATTAATATGTGCATGCAAATCATGCATTTTAAATAGCCTGATACACATACACAAAAATGGAAGCATGGGCTCGTTCTAACTAGTGCTTCTTCTATAGAAGGTTTGAAATTAATTCTTTTGGGCAAAGAACTGTAAATTCATTATTTCCATAAATGATACCATCTTGCTATCAAGACCCCCATTCCTGCTGTTGTGGGGAATTAGGGAGAAAACCTAAATGTGGCAACTGATGATAACTCACTTTATTTCAGTTTGAAACATCTGTTCCATTCTACCTGGGTCTCTTTTGGATAGATTTTAATTCAACTGAAAATTTAACTTTCTGTTGGGCATTTTTTCACCTATGCCACCATCCCCTCCTACCTATTGCCCCATAAGGGAAGCTTGCATTTTTTCATGGTGCCTAGATGGGAGGGACAGGTCATCTGTTCTTCATGCTATCTTCTGAACCATAGCAGCTTCCAGTGCAGTTTGGCTGGGCTGCACCTGGTTGTCCCAGGTTGCTGTTAATAACTAAGGGTCTTTCTTGGTTCTTCAGGCACCGTGCTAGTCCCTATGCTGCAATCCATCATTTCTTCCAAAGCCTACAGTCCCAAGTAATCTGTGGCTTTCTCATCCTGGCCTCAGACATCTTCTGGTTCACCAGTTCTCTCAGCAGTCCCCACTACCAGAATCAAGACACGTGAAAACTTCAGGATTCCCTACATATCATACCAAGTCACAAGACAACAGAATGTCAATATAAGCCCCTTCATCCTGGACACATCCCTTGGCTTTTTCTAATCTAGAGCATGTTGCCAGTTTGAATGCACAGCCATGCTAACTAAGACATGGAATAACTAGCCTCCGTGAGCTATGGCTATAATGGTTCTCAGATTCCTTCCATTTTCTCAGATTATCTCAAACCTAATTACATGCTTCTGCTTTGTTCCTGAATTATTCTATTCCATTCACTGGGGTTTAAATCCTAACAGGTCAGCCATAAAACATATGTCTTGCTATTTATATTTTTCATTTTCTCTCTTCTCTCACCTTAGAATACAAAGGCCTTTCAGTTCCTTTATTGTACAATGGAAATTTACCTTATATTATATCCCCTTCCTTCTCTTGCCTATTGCATTCACCTCTCCTTATCTGAGGTCACACTGGTTGAAGAAGTGTAGGAAATGAAAGCAGATGAGGGAGAATATATTAGATAATGTTTTAAAACAATTTTATTTCCATGGAACTTTTATACAAATCTGTACTTTTTATAATGTATATGCATTGCTTCAAAATTCAGGAAAGCAACAATTTTAAACATCATTTCTAAAAATCAAAAAGAAAATAGAATTAAAGGACTCTTTTTAAAATGTTTATTAATTCATTTAATTTAATTGGTCTTTATCAAAAAGCAGGAATGGCTAACCAAAAACTGTCTTAAATTTACAGGATCCACAGATTTTAGATATCTCTGCTGACCAAGACAAAATAAGGCTCATATTGAATAATCTGCAGTCTGTTCTGGCTGACCTTCAAAAACGTGCATTTCAATATAAGTCCTATCAGAAGAATTTTAAGGTAATGACAGTTTTACACCATCTGTCTTAGAAATGTGTGCATAGAAATGGCATATATACACAAGGACTTCAATAACGTAACTGTAAACATTCAATATTTCGACAACTATGTGCTAGTCAGTGTGCTACAAATACTCTCAGATATAAAATATGATATGTTACCTGCCTTTGAAGTGTTTAAAGACTAGTACACATGAGATACCAAATATTTTTCTTATTAAAAGTAATTGTGAAATATGCAAAACTTTCAGACAAGGAACTGTATTTTCTATGTTAAAATGTAGGTGGATTTTTTAATGTGGTCAATTAAAACCACACTATCCTTTCTTAAGTAATATTCAGGCTTCTTTTACATTCATATGTATTTTATGATTCCATTAATATCGCCTGATTAACCTTGGGTTTTATGTGCCAATTTGAGAAAAATGACATCCCCAGCTAAGCCACGGACAAATGGGTGTAAAAGGGTAGATTTGAGGACCAGGAGCAGTGGCTTATGCCTGTAATCGCAGCCCTTTGAGAGATCAAGGCAGTTGGATCACTTAAGCTCAGGAGTTGGAGACCAGCCTGGCCAACATAGTGAAACCCCATCTCTACTAAAAATAGAAAAATTAGCTAGGCATGGTGGCACACACCTGTAGTCCCAGCTACTTGAGGGGCTAAAGTGGAAAGATCACTTGATCCCAGGAGGTGGAGGTGGCTGTGAGCCAAGGTCGCACCACTGCACTCCAGCCTGGGTGAGAGAGTGAGATCCTGTCTCAGAAAAAAAAAAAGAGGTTTATTTGAAAGACTAAAAGAGGTATTTCAGAAAACATGAAGAGTAAGGAGCAACAGATGCAGGTGTTTTGAATAGCTTTTACAGATACTAACAAGACAAGAGAATAGAAAAGAAAATATTCTGTGTCAAAACTAGGGGCTCCCTAGCAAAAGGAAGATGCCATTGGTCTCCCCAAAAGTCTTGGAGGGACAGGCTTGAACCCCACAGGGGAACGCACCTGTCTCTTCCAGAGCCCCAGATGGATGACCAGAAAGTGATCTGACATGCTCTCTACTCCAGGGTCCAGCGATTGGTAGAGAAATCTGAAAATAATGAACTTGATACCAGGCAATGAGGCTGGTGATACTTGAGGCAGAACAACATCAAAGTTGTTGTTCCCAGACAAGACAGGAAGGTATGTAGTAAGGAGCAAGATATGAAGGAAATACTACTTGATAAAAAGCTACAACTCATCCAGGTGTGGTAGCTCACGCCTGTAATCTCAGCACTTTGGGAGGCCGAGGTGGGCGAATCACGAGGTCAGGAGTTTGAGGCCAGCCTGGCCGATATAGTGAAACCCCGTCTCTACTAAAAATACAAAACATTAGCCGGGCATGATGGTGGATGCCTGTAATTCCAGCTACTCAGGAGGCTGAGGCAGGAAAATCGCTTGTACTCGGGAGGTGGAGGTTGCAGTGATCTGAGATCACGTCACTGCACTCCAGCCCAGGTGACAGCGTGAGACTCCATCTCAAAATAAATAAATAAATAAAAAGCTACAACACACATGTGAGCACTCCTTGAGTCAGAAAGAATAACATTGGTCCTGTCACCAACATGGCAGAGTATGAAACCCCCACGCTTCCTTTTTCCCTTGGACATACTGACTCAACAACACCTGAACCAATTTATTTTGTGAGAAATACAAAGACAAGTTGAAAGCCTCTTGCACCCTGGGCAAGTATAAAAGCAGTTTATTGAAGCCAGTAGAATAATTTCTAACACCCTTTCACTATAATTCCTGCCCCCAACACAGTGCTACACAATTAGGAGGAAGTTCTCAGCTTCTCCCTGGGGAGGGAGAGAAAGACAAACTGGATGGAATATATGGCATTCTGACATTTTAGGGGTCTACCTGAGAGATTGGTTTCTCTCTTGCCTGAATTTGATTATGGACAGGAAAGGACACCAGGTTGGAAGCCACTGAGAACAAAAGCAATACTTTGACCAGTTTGTACTCACTAGCCATTAACACCCCTCCCCCCACCCCTGACTACAGAGTAAGCAAGCAAGAACTCCCAAATCTCAGCTTCTACCTGGACAAGGAAAGATTTGAAGTGGCTGTCCAATGTTGTACATTATCACGGGACTGCTCAAGGGACAAACTTCTGAATCACCTGTCTTGGAGTAGTGACAGGATCGAGCATATTCTAGATGTCTTATATGTAGAAAACCCTAAAACTCTAGGGGGAAAAAATTAAAACTGAGTAAATAAACTGAGTAAAGTTGTAGAATACAAAATCAACTTACATAAATTAGTTGCATTTCTATATACTAACAACAAACAATCCAAAAGATAAAGAAAACAATTTACAGTAGCATCAAAAAATAGCATGCCATTTACAACAGCATCAAAAATAATAATAGTAAAGTAGAAATAAATTTAACCTAGGAGGTGAAAGACTCACACACTGAAAACTAAAAACCTATGATGAAAGAATACACAAATAAATGGAGAGATATCCCATGTTCATTGATTAGAAGACTTAATATTGTTAAAATACCTATACTACCCAAAGTGACCTATACATTTAATGCATCCCTATCAAATTCCCAATGACATTTTTTACAGAAATATTAAAAACAAATCCTAAAATTTATAGGGAACACAGAAGACCTCAAGTATCCAAAACAATCTTGAGAAACAAGAAAAAAGCTGGAAGACTCACATTTCTTGATCTAAAAACATATTACAAAGCTATAGTAATTAAAACAGTATGGTACTAGCATACATTCAGACATATAGACCAATGAAACAGAATGGAAAGCCCAAAAATAAATCAACAAATATGGCCAACTCATCTTTGGCAAAGGTGCGAAAAATACACAACATGGAAAGGATAGTCTTTTCAACAAATCATGTTAAGGAACTGTATATTCACATGCAAAAGAATGAAGCTGAACCCTTATACAAAAATCAACTCAAAATAAATGTATTAAAGACTTAAACAGAAGACCTAAAACTATAAAATTCCTAGAAGTAAATGTAGGGGAAATTTCATGAATTTTATGACATTGGCCTTGGCTATGATTTCTTGGATGTGACACCAAAAACCAATGCAACAAAAACAGAAATAGACAAGTGGAACTACATCAAACTAAAGAGCTTCTGCAAAGCAAAGGGAACAATCAACAGAGTAAAAAGGCAAATACGGAATGTGAGAAAATATTTGCAAATTATATACTTGATAAGAGGTTATCATCTAAACTCCTTATATATAAGGAACTCCTACAACGCAATAGCCAAAAAAGCAAATAACCCAAATTTTTTAATGGACAAAGGACTTGAATGAATATTTCTCTAGAGAAGACATACAAATGGCCAACAGGCATGTCAAAAGACACTCAACATCAATAATCATCAGGGAAATTAAAATCAAACCACAAGAAAGTATCACCTCACATCTGTTAAAATGACTATTATAAAAATAAAATGAATGAAAAATGTTGGCAAGGATGTGAAGAAATTGAATCCTTTACACTGTAGGTGAAAATGTAAAATGGTGCAAACACTGTGGAAAAGAGCATGGTGGTTCCTCAAAAATTAAAAATAGAACTACCGTATGACCCGATGATCCTGTTTATGGGCATATATCCCAAATAATTGAATCAGGCTCTTGAAGATATATTTGCACTCCCATGTTCATTGCAACATTGTTCTCAATAGCCAAGATGTGGAAACCACCTAAATGTCCATCAGCAGATGAATGGATAAAGATAATGTGGTATCTACATAAAATAGAATTTTATTCAGTCTCACAAAAGGAGAAAATCCTGTTATGCCACAGCATGGATGAACCTGGAAGACATTATGCTTAGTGAAATAAGCCAGCTACAAAGGCTGCATGATCTCATTTATATGAGATATCTAAAGTAATCAAACTCATATAAGCAGAAGTGGAATGATGGTTTCCAGAGGCTGGGAGGAGGAGGAAATGAGGAGTTGTTCTATGTGTATAAAGTTTCGGTTATACAAGGTGAAAAAGTACTAGAAAAAGTACATTAAATAACTTAACATTGTTATCATTATCATTATTGTACTTTACACTTAAAAATTTGCTAGAAGAATAGATCTCATGTAATGTGGTTTTTACCACAAGAAGAAAAAATCAGTTAAAAAATAAATTTTTAAAAAACACAGAACCTGAAATGGAAGTGTGTCTTCCTCCTTCCATCTTCCATGACTGATTCCTTCCTGATTGCCTCTGATCTAGCCTTCCTTCTGTGGCTCTCAATTATTTGGAGAATAGGAGTGAAAACCTAACTAATCTAGGTTGCAGGAAATCATTTGCAATTCATAATGGAAGATAAGACTAAATTCCTAATGTCAAAGCCCAAGAATTTCTATGCAACCAGCTCCCTGAAGGTTTCCCCACCATTGAGCCAAGGCAATCTTAAAACATTTCTCATGGAAACACCTTCTTCAGATTTTCTTGCACCCTTCCTCTCCATAAGGTTCATATACAATCCATGGTTAGAAAAGAGTAAGAAACCACACTGTCCTCTCCATCTGAAACTTCACCATCTTCCCCACCGGCTACCACACAGTCATTTCCTCTTATGCCATTTAAGTACAGAAGCCTGACAGAAATCAGTGCCTCTAAAGACTCATCTGCTTTCCCTAGAATGTCTAGCACATATGTGCATATATAATCCAACTCAAAGAAGAATGCCTATGTTACTCTTATAATATTTATGTCTTTGGAGAATATTTAAGTCCTAAGGAAATACCAGGAGTTGTATTTTGTTACTCTAATGGAAATTGTAATATATGTGGGGTTTTGTGGAGTTTTTTTTTTCTTCATTTGTTTCTAGTGCTCCTTTTCTTAACCCATTTAGGCTTCACATTCTGCCAAGTAATCACTGTACCAAGAATTACTAATAGGAGACTAGCATATGATCATTACATCTGAAAACTCAATTGCACATTTTGTTTACTGCATTTTTAAAGGTAGAAGTGTCCAAGTTTGAAGCTTTGGAAGAAGTTAGTGCTGAACTGAAGCTCAAACAATTGCTCTGGGATTCTTTCTCTGAATGGGATAAACTCCAACAAGAATGGTTAAAGGTAGGGGAAAAAAAAGCCTTTGGTTCTTAAATTATTTTTGTATGAATTAATCTTAAATTTCTAATAACTTGAATTATAACTTTTAATAATCTGGTACTTAATGTCAGTAAAATATGCAATGGCAGCGTTTTCTGAGAATATTTATAAACTTTCCAGTGAAAATCACAAAGGTCCTTATGTCACTGTATGCTACAGAGCAGAAAGTATTCTTGAAGCCAGGCTTCTCAGGTCCTTCGTGTTAGAAGGCTACATAGTGGAAGTATCAACAGAACATGCTGTGTGACATTTAATGACTTTGTGGCTTCTAAACACAGTGTTGTCATCATACGCTCCAGTGTTCTTGAGATTGTAGCATTTTATTTGTGATCTACACACTTTAGGTTTCTATTTTTGTTGTCCTTTAAAAAAGGAAGCCATTTTGTTCACTGTAACAGAATAGAGTGATAAAATCTAGGATCTTCCTTTGAGAGCTCAATAGTAAACTTTTTAAATTAGCCAAATATCAACAGGCATCATAGAGTTTTGTTTCTAGGATCTACCCTATATTCAATCTTAACAAGGGTCAACTCTCTACGAGGCAAAATAGATGGCCACCTATACTTTCAAGTGTGGTATGGACATGTTAGAAATACTATCAACTTTACAAATACTGTTTTACACTTCTTATTCATCCTACCTATGCTGATGCCTATAATTAGAAGCCACATGGATTGGTTAAAAAACAGTAACATGGTAAATATGTTTCAGATAATGTTCTAGTTGCTGGGAGTGCCAGTGGAGAATATGAACAAAGTTCAAACATAGAACTTACCTTTTGGTGGAGAAAATAGAAAACAAACAAACAAAAACGAATGCATGCTGTAACATCAGTTTTAAGTGCTCTCCTTTAACTCATTTATCACTTACCTCAGCAGTAAAAAAAAATTCTTAAGAAGCAGCTTAGAGAATTTTCTGATTACCACTATGGATTAGAGCAGTGACTTCCAACGTAGGATTCATTCACCCTAGGAAATACACAAGAAAATCCATTAGGGAGCAAAAGGAAAATGAATTTACAGAAAAAGAAAAATGAAGGTTTACAAATTTTCTAATGCCATCAATGTACATGTATGGCTATCTAACATGTCAATATATGTGTATACTTATATGTTTACATAATTGAGAAAAATAATTCTAGATCTCTAAGTATATTGGGGTACATCTTTAAAATATTTATGTTAAACAGGTGCATAATCAAATAATAGAAGACTCCTAGGTGAGAAATTTCTGGTTAGCAAGAGTAAAAAATTAGCTACTTGTCTCCTTAGAGGACTTTATGAATATTAATCCTCAGAAATAAATGGCAGAGACTGCAATACTATATTTGATGATGTGGGAGACAAGAACATGAAAGAAATAAACAGGTGATGCTGGATATATAATATTATTAGAAATTTAATAAGTAAAGCCAATTCCAAAAATATAGTGTAGATTTGGATTAACTAACTTTTTAAAATTTTTTTAGTATTTCAAACTTGATATTGATTTTATGTTTTAACTTGTTTTGCTTTGTTTTTAAATTTTTCGTAGTCCAAATTTGATTGCCTGGATCCAGAAGTTCTCAACGGTCAAGTTTCTAAATATGCTAAATTTGTGTCTCAACTGGAAAAAGGCTTGCCACCCAACAGTGTAGTGCCCCAGCTCAAATACAAGGTGGAAACCATGAAAGAAAAGGTAAGGTTGGTAGAAATTATTTCAAAAACTCTAGTCCAGTTGGTTATTAATTGATGCTAACGAGACCAAAATCAGGAATTCTTCCCTGATTAAGTTAGTCAGCTCTGCAGACAGAAAAAAACAATAGTCAAATTCATTTTTTTGCAGTGGCACAGGCTGCATCCCTGTCTTCAGTTGGCCAAATCATGCAGTTGAATACTGTGGTTAGAAGGGGCATTCAGAGAGTTTCCCAAGTGATAGGGGAAATAGTGCAGGAGTAGGTTGTAGTTGTATTGTAGTAAGATACTGATCCACTCAAACCCTTAGGGAGCCAGTTGAGGCTGGGGTAAACTTGTCCAATCCACCTTCTCCATTTGCATAACTGTACCACATAACTATGCCATTTTCCAGATGTGCTATGATGTGAAGAAAGTTGGGAAACCAGGCTCCAGGTGTACAGGGCTGGCTCTTTGAAACCAACTCAGCTAAGCCAGTGCTTGAAATGGTTAAGAAAAGGGATATGATTTTAGTTTTTTAAACAATTTTAGGATGTTTTATTGTTGTTGTTTTGTTTGTTTGTTTCCTTGTTTTTTGAGACGGAGTTTCACTCTTGTTGCCCAGGCTGGAGTGCAGTGGTGCGATCTCATCTCACTGCAACTTCTGCCTCCTGGGTCCAAAAGATTCTCCTCCTTCAGCCTTATGAGTAGCTGGGATTACAGGCACCCGCCACCACGCCTGGCTAATTTTTTATATTTTTCTTGGTTGAGACGGGGTTTCACCATGTTGGTCAGGCTGGTCTCAAAATCCTGACCTCCGGTGATCCACCTACCTCGGCCTCCGAAATTGCTGGGATTATAGGCATGAGCAACCATGTCCGGGCAATTTTAGTTTTTTTTTGTTTTTTGTTTTTTTTTAAGATGAAACAAAGAACTAAAAAAAAAGATGTGGAAAAGAAAAGTAAGCAAAGCTTCAGACACAATGGGAAGAAAATTTTCCACCTCGAAAAGAGCATTATTTGGACAATATTTTTTCCCCTTTAGCTTACAATATCTAGTCAAAACACTTCTCAAGTTGTTTAAGTCAGCTTCTTTCTTCTTTATTGCCTTTAGTGTGATTGTATCATGCAATTATAAACAAATTTATTTGTTATAGTCTGCATTCCAACTTGAGTTCCCTTGAAATCCTGGTTTATATATTTTTTTAACTTGCATACAGTAGAGGTGACATTTTGTGGCATACAGTTTTGTGGGTTTTTACCAATGGGTAATGTATCCAATACAACAATTCCATACAGAACAAATTCATTACCCAAATAATTTGCTTGTGTTGTCCCTTTGTAGTTAGCCTTTCTCTTTATCACAATTCCAGACAACCACTGATCTGTCTTCTGTCTTCTATAGTTTTGCCTTTTACAGAATGTTGTCTAAATGAAATAATACAATATGCAGCCTTTTGGGTCTGGCTTCATTCACTCAGCAAAATGCATTTAAGATCCCTCTATGTAGATGTACCCAAAATATATAACATACTCTTACAAATAAAAAGACAAATAACCCTTTAAATGGGCAAAGGATTTGAATACATGTTTCCCCAAAGAAGACACATGAAAAGATACTGAACACCATTAGTTATTAGGGAAATGCAAATCAAAGCCACAATGAGATAGCACTTCACACTCCCTAGGATGGCTATGATCAAAGAGACAGATTATATAGGAATTAGTGTTGAAGGGAATATGCAGAAATTAGAACTTTCACATGTTGCTTGTAGGATTATAAGGTGGTACAGCCACTTTGGAAAATAGTCTGGCATTTACTCAAGATGTAAAATATAGACCTACCATATTACCAAGTAATTCTGCTTCTAGATATATGTCCAAGATTATTGAAAGCATGTGTTCACACAGAAACTTCAATACAAATGTTCATAGCAGCCTTGTTCATAATAGCCAAAAGTGAGAAAAAAACAAATTTCCATCAATTAATAAAATGGAGAAATAAAATGTGGCATATCTATATGATGAAATTTTATTCAGTAGCAAAATGAAATTAAGTCATATGTGCAACAGAATAGACGAACTTTAAAAACATGATGCTAGGCTGGGTGCAGTGACCAATACTTTGGAAGGCAAGGTGGGAGGATCACTTGAGCCCAGGAGTTCAAGACCAGCCTGTACATCATAGTGGGACCTCATGTCTGCAAAAATTAAGATAAAAAATTTAAAATCATAATGCAAAGTAAAAGAAGCCAGTCACAAAAAAAAAAAAGGCCGGACAGCATATGTCATTTATATGAAACGTCCAGAATAGAGAAATCTATAGTGAGAAAGTAAACTCATGGTTACCAGGTACTATGGGGAGGAAGAAATAGGAGTGGCTGCTTATGGAACCTAATGAGTATGGAGTTTCCTTTTGGGGTGATGACATGTTCTAAAATCATCGGTTATCATAGCATAACTCTGTGAATTATAATTTTTTAAGAAAAAAAGATTCTTGTTGTCATGTGAAGCAATTGTTCATTTCTTGCTTTTTTAAAATTATACTTTAAGTTCTGGGATACCTATGCAGAACGTTCAAGTTTGTTACATAGGTATACATGTGCCATGGTGGTTTGCTGCACCCATCCACCTATCATCTACATTAGGTATTTCTACTAATGCTGTCCCTCCCCTAGCCCCCAACCTCCCGACAGGCCCCAGTGTGTACATCACCTATTTTAATCCTCATGACAAATTATCTGTATTTTACAGAGGAGGGAGGACATTGAAAATTAGACGTTGCATAACTTGACCATGGTTACGTCTAGTAAGTGACTTCATTTTTCTTCTAAGCCAGACTTTTATCTACTTCTGGTTCTTTCATTCCAGCTTTGTAGCCTTGATGATGTTTCGTACACCCTTGATTCATTCATGTGAATTCTTTAATATTTTAATTACCAAAATGAAATATGCATTCATGTCTTTAGGCCTAGGTAATATTATATAAGCCTTAGTCTAAAACTTAGTTTTTTCCTTAATTTAGTTTTACCTATTGCAAGCAGTTGCATAAGGAGTTCCAAGATCCTGTTATCTTGTCTATAAGGAAAGAGCCCATTTAACCAAATGGGGAGGGAGCAGTACTGAGCGCCTGTGCCACTGCTGCTGACCAGGGTCGGGAAGAACACTCAGTGACTGTTATCAGTTCTCCTGTGGGGAAGCCTTTTTGCTGGAAGAATACAGATTATTATTGATTCCGTTACTGGAAATGCAGGAAAATCTTCTTCCCCCACAGCCTTTGCTGCTGTTTCTTTCCTGCTGCATACAATTATTTTTGTTTCACTTGGATGCTTGAAAAATTCATTCCAAGAAAACAACTAAATAATGTCTCTCTATGTTTATGTATAACACATATATTGACAATATGTTTTGCTTTTGCACAGATGTATCAAAAAGCAAAAATAGATAACATTATATATCTAAGTATATATATAAATATATTTAGATACATTTGTGTGCCTTGTTGTTCTATGCATCATGAAAACACATGTGCGGGCACAACAGACATACACATAATTGCAGTTCTGTGCAGTGTTTCTAAGACGTTTTATGGCAAGGGCCTTTGAAAGAATAAAGGGCAGAGGCTTCTCAGTGTCAGTATGTGTGTAAATATCTTCAGATTCTATGAAGGCATCATTTTTTCCAATCATAGATTACTGTTTGGAGGGCAGTTTTATGATCTATGGTACACATTAGATAGCCTTCAAGGAATTCTCCTGCACAAACAGAGGAAGTCAGAGTTTTTTTTAATCTTATCTTTTCCCTTTCTATGTCTAAAAATGTCCCATCTCCAGCATCAACTCTCGCCCTAATGAGCTGAAACTACATTAGTGAAATCTTAGGCAGATAAATTGACTCAAACCTTGGTTTGATGATCCTACTTAAGACATTCAATTAATTCTGTTTTGCTACAAGCTAATTTATGACTTTGTATTTATTCAAAAAATGTTGAACACACAAAGCAGTGGGAGACAAAGTAATGAATTATAATCCCTTCCTTCATGTGTTCTCATGTGTTCCTGCAGTAAGGGAAGAAGAGAAACAGGAATGAAATGCTTTTGATGTAAGATATGTGGGTATTTTCTTGTCATACGAGGCAAACTTTCACTGATATAAAGGCATACACAATACATAGGCCTCTAGGAGATGCTAATGAATACAGTAAATGTTATTAATTGCTGCTATAATTTTCTTTACCCTATAAATATTTTTCTCTCCTTCCTTTCTTGATTCTTTTCTTCCTTCCTTCCTTCCTTCCTTCCTTCCTTCCTTTCTTCCTTCCTTCCTTCCTTCCTCCCTCCCTCCCTCCCTTCTTTCTTCTCTCTGTCTGTCCCTTCCTGTTTTCTTCTTCCCACCCTCCCTTCCTCCCTCTCTGTCTTTGTTCCGTTTTGTGTGTGTGTGTGTGATAAAACTTGGTTTAACGTGGTCATAAACCTTGCTTGCTTTACGGTGGATCATGAGTGGCAGCTTGATAAAACTGTGATATATTAACAGATATTATGATCCACTTTTCTGTGGCGAAGCTTAATAATTGATCTGTATAATTTGAGACAGAAGAAAAATCTGAGAGTTTTAAAGTAATTTACAGCCCCATGCCACACTCGGTATGTTTTTAATGAGCTTCTCTAGAGCTACAGGTAGTGAAAGTTTCCTCTGCTGATGTGCAGGGCAACTTGTCAAGACAACCTGCAGGGAAGTGTGTTCAAAGAAGGTCAGCCAGGGAATTGAACTGCATGAGGTGATGCTGTGGTACATAATTGACTTCCTCTTTCTCTGGAAAGTGATAGAAGGTAAGGTTGACAGGAAGCTGCCCCTTCTCAATTCCCTCTTTCTCTTTCTCAGTTTATTAAATTTGCTTTTCTTGTCTCTCCTTCTACCATTTATCTTTCCTCTTTGCATTCTGTAGCCCAAAACTCTGCAACCCACATTGCCTTTGTTGCTGAATTAAGAATATGAAATATTTCTTGTAAATGACCCCATATTTCCAGACTGCTTTGTTTTAGAAGGCTTATATTTTTCATCTATTTTTCTGAGGGCAAGCAAAAATCATGTTCCTCTCCCCAGCATGACAGGCAATGTTATTGTGTGAGATAATCTTGCTATGCTGCAAAAGAGTCATATTCTCTGGGACTCTTTGCTGTGATATTTTTTTGCTGTCTCCAGTCCTGTCCTCTGGAGGACTGACTGTCTCCACCTATCTTGACAGACTCCTCTCCACCGAGTAATCAATGACTGTGCACAAAATATACATTTGTCAAAGTCGTTTGTCAAAGACTTTCCAATATTTCTGATTATACCAGTTGGAAAAATAAGTGCTTAAAATGAGCATATTTCAGTCAGTTTAAAATAAACTTTGTCTTCATGGTATGAGGTAAAGTAATTGTACACAGAATACATTTTTTCTTTTTTTGAGATGGAGTCTTGCTCTTGTCACCCAGACTGTAGTACAATGGCACGATCTAGGCTCACTGCAACCTCCACCTCCTGGGTTCAAGCAATTCTCCTGCCTCAGCCTCCCAGGTAGCTGAGATTACAGGTGTGAGCCATCATGCCCTGTTAATTTTTGTATTTTTAGTAGAGTCAGAGTTTTACCATGTTGACCAGGCTAGTCTCAAACTTCTGACCTCAGGTGATCCGCCCGCCTTGGCCTCCCACGGTACTGGGATTACAGGTATGAACCACTGTGCCCAACCCAGAGTACATATCTTTTGCTGCATTTAAAAAATGTAGTTCTAAGTATCTACTATGTTAGACAGCATTCTGTGAAACACCTGCTTCATTCTCTCCAGAGGAGTTCAGAAAAGTGAACTTGGATAGAATCAGTCATAAAATCAATTACTAGCAAGATGATAAAGGACCATGACAATGCTGGGGAAAAGTAGAGGCAAATGGCCAGGCACTGTGGCTCATGCCTGTAATCCCAGCACTTTAGGAGGCTGAGGCGGGCAGATCACGAGGTCAGGAGTTCAAGACCAGCCTGGCCAACATAGTGAAACCCTGTCTCTCCTAAAAATACAAAAATTAGCTGGATGTAGTGGTGCACAACGTAGTCCCAGCTACTCGGGAGGCTGAGGCAACAGAATCCCTTGAACCTGGGAGACAGAGTTTGCAGTGAGCAAAGATCATGCCACTGTAGCCTGGGCAACAGAGTAGGACTGTGCTTCAAAAAACAAAAAACAAAAACAAAACAACAACAACAACAACAAAAACATAGAGGCAAGTGAAGATAGTACATGCACAAGGATAGCCAAGGAACTGATTTTTCCTCCCTTTATTCTTTGGTGCAAGGAGAAGGCTTCCAAAGTTCTCTTGCATGGCTGTATTTATAGGGGGTTTGTGTGGAGTTCTTGCTGGTCTGGCTTTCTCTTGCATTTTCTCTTTAGGACTTCTGGAAAAGACAGCTTTCCTTAGTTGTTCAGAGGAGAACAGAAACCAAATATTCTTTCAGAGCCGTCCACAGTGAAAGGGGTGTGGAAGAACAGGAACCTCGGTGCTCCGTATGAATCTGCCCTGTGTCACATTGGAGCTCGCCGTGGGAACTGAGTCTCCGATCATATCCTGGTTTTCCAGTTGATGAAACAGGGTGAATGAGGGGTGCATCTGATGAGGTCTTAGAAGTCATCAAGACATCAAGGAAGATCCTGATTATCTGGATGTTTAAAACGTTGGATGTTTGCAAGATTATTTTATAAAGAAAATGGTGACAAAGCAAAAGAAACCATTTCCCTGCCCCCCCCACCCCCAAAATTCGCTGGGGGGTGTGCATGTGGCTTTGCTCCTCCAGGCTGGATTGCTCTCTGGTCAGTAGAGATAGCACGAGACGGGCCTGCAGAAGCAGTATGTCCGAGTACTAGGAGGAGCTAGGATGTTGGCATCATTTATCTGTACAGCTCACTTCCTCATTTGACCCTGTCATAATCACACGGAACAACTAGGTACTCACATTTAAGTGCTGTCTTAGGACTTTGCCAAATCAAAAAAACAAATCTGCCATCCAGGAACCAAGACATTAAATTGCCAATACCAGATGAGGCAAACTTTCATGGGCTTCTATAATGGATAAGTTTTTATGGATCTCTGACTGGCATTCTTTGGGACAGTTGCATTTCATGTGACTCAGGCTGTGATGCCTGTGCTACTCTCCAAGGGTGTTCAAACTGCTGTCCCTTGCATAGCTTTCTCAGGCCTCACTTTTTGGATCCTCTACCTTGGAGACATTGTTTTGCCTATTGAGTTGAAGTACCAAGATGGACTTTTCTGACTTTCAGGATTCACGTTATATGCTGCTTTATTTTCTTTATTACTTGCAGTGTTATGCCATACTTTGTTTTGCCATTTAAAATGTAGCCATAGGAATCGATCTTATTTAAGTCCTGATGTTAGTCTAGACTTCTCCATAAAGGCAGTATTTTTTCTTCAAGGCAACTTCTGCAAATTCTCACAGTTATATTTTTATGCATAATTTTAAAGTCCCAAACTTTGAGTTAATGGCTATTCCAGTTATTTCTAGTAAGGAAGATAATGATTTGTAGTTTTAAATTACAGGCTGAGAAAAAGTTCATTTAAGGGTAAAACCTTGAATATTACCTGAGTTCTCAAGTGACCTATTTAAGATGTGGTCTTCAAACTGATGTGTCTAAATTTAATATGATGGTAAGCCAGCTATTCTGAAACATGGCCAGAGAATGGATATTTGAGTTAAACAAACTTGGCTCTGGAAAGGACCATGTAGCATGAATGGTATTTTGCATAGAAGAAAATAACATATACTTCATTCTAAATCTATATCAAATATAATTTAAACCTTCTTTTATTTATAAAGATTTTGCAATGCTTAACAGTTGTTAGGCATAATAATTACTATATTGAATTATAGGGAATGTATGTGGAATGTATATTGAAAGACTTGGGTATTGCTCTATTTAGATAGTTCGGTATTTGCACGAGGCCGTGATGTATAATGAGAGCCTGCCCGCCTGCCTGCCTGCCTTCTTTCCTTCCTTCCTTGCTTCCTTCCTTGCTTCCCTCTTCTTTCCTTCTTCACTCTCTTCTTCCCTCCCTTTCTTCCTTCCTCTACCCCTCTCCTCCCATACTCTATTTCACCCTTCTTTTCTCCTCCTCTTCTTTCAGAAATATCAACTATATGCCCTCTCTGAGCCAAGCATGATATTGTGGAGATACACAACTAAGACATGTAACTTAATTACTATCTGCTTTGTCTCTTAAATCTGGAACAGAAAAATGAATTACTGATTCCTTTTTTATTTCTCAGCTTATACAGCCATCAGAATGCTTGTTGACTCTACCTCCAAAACATATGACCTGGTTACACTGAGTCAACTGCCATACCTACCCACCTTAGGGCCATGCTATCACCACTTTCACCTCACCTATTACAATTGTCACCCAGCTGGTATCCCAGCATTAACTCTTACCTTCTTTATCATTTATCTTCTAGTAGCTAAAGTGATGTTTAAAAATATAAATTCTATCATGTCATTCCCCCTGCTCCTCTTTTTTTAAACCTTGCGGTAGCTTCCAATGCTTTGTATTTGATGATGAGTTCCTACTTCTTTCCTCTGTCCTTAGATGGTGTGACCCCTTCCTACCTCCCTGTTCCCTTGCTGGTAACTCCCTCTCTTGGCCAGTACTCTTCAGTGATGCTCATGTACTCTTTCATCTTCAGAAAGCTGGTGCCTGCCTCAGGGCCATTGCCCTTGATTGTCCCTCTGCCCAGAGTGACCTTTTCCTCATTGCTACGGCAGGTTTCATTTTTCAATTCATGCCTTAGCTCAGATGCTAGCTTTCTGGAGAGACCTTCCGTCACCTGGCTCCACTCTTCATCACTCTCTATCACATTGCCTTACTTTATTATTCTCACGACACTACTGCTAACCAAAATTACTTTATTAATTTATTTGTTTGCACAATTATTATTTATGTCTCCCACCAGAATGCAATCTCTACGATAGCTGGTCATTCTCTGTTTTGTTCATGACTGCATCCTTATTCACGACTGTATCCCCAATGCTGAGACCAGAGTTTAGCATATTCAAAGCACTCAGGTTTTTTTTTTTTTTTGGTATCAATATGGTCTGTGCCTGTGATGAAGTTTCTCATTTTTCTTTTATAAATCTGATGAAGGCTGATGGCTTCTATTTAGGAAACTTATATTAGTCCTTTTACAAAATTAAACTCTAATGTAACAGGCGTGTATTGTCTGCTTGGGCTGCCATAACAAAATATCACAGACTAGGAGGCTAGAATTTCAAGATCAAGGTGCCATCAGGTTGGTTTTTCATGAGGAGTCTCTTTCTAGCTTGCTGAAAATTGCCTTCTCCCTTTGCCCTTGTGTGGCTTCTCTTCTCTGGGCACACTCAGGGGGACAGAGAGAGAGAGAGGGAGAGGGGTTGATCTATCTGACATCTCTTTCTCTTCTTACAAGGACACTAATCTTATTGGATTGGGCCCCCTTCCCTATGACCTTATTTAACCTCAATTACCTCCTAAAGGCCCTATCTCCAAACAAAATCACAGTGGGGGTTAGCACTTCAAAATATAAATTGGGAGATGAGGACACAAACCAGTGCATAACAAAGGGTGAGGAGACAAATCTTTTTATTTTGGTTGTCTAAACGATGATGAATTTGTGCAATTCTACCCAGGAACAATCTGAAAATTTGGCATGTATATTTTGGTCAAGGTATTGCTTGACTTGTAGTTAGTATTTCTCAGTGCATGTTATGACACAAATTGCATATTTTAATGGGATATTTTAGTGAGCTTCTCCTTGATATGTATAGTGGGACATAAACATGCTGATAATTTAAATTGTGATTTATTTTTTTATTTTTATTTTTATTTTTTGCAGAAGGGTTTGGCTAGGTAGCATGCAGTGTTAATTGTATGGAGCTCTTCTTCTCAGAAGTTTGCCTTCCAAAACTCCTTGAAGCTTTGTGCTTTTAATGACCATTAATATTATGACGTGCAAAATTTTACCATGGGCTGAGCTTAATTCCATAAAGTCCAGATAGAAGGCTTCAAAAAAAGATAAAAAAACAAATTATGAAAAAAACTCTTTTTCTTTTCTTCTTTCTTCTCACCATATTTTCTCTTTCTTCTCATGTTTTCTTCTTTGGAAGGAAATCTTGGGTGAGAGATGATTTCCTTAATTTACCTTATTGCCTATTTCCCTAGGCATGAATACTTAGGAGGTACCTAAGAATGGTTTCTAGGCAGTGACAGAAATAGAAATTATTTACCCCAGGAACTCTGCATGTATTCTTGTTAACTCATTTGCATACTGTTAACTGAATAATATATTGGTGGGAACAGAAGACTTGGAAGCCCTCCATCATCCACATTCCATTTGTATCATCTGTTTTTAGGGTGACGATCTTGTTTGTTTACCTAAGTTGCAAGACACCCCATGTCTGATACAAATGGAGAAATTAATTGGCAGATTAATGGACGAATTAAGTTGTTGTCTTGTTTTGTATTCTTTCAGGAATCTCAGGTGAAATAAATGGGGCTGCATGGATATGAGGAGTTTTCAGTGGCTGAAATTCGAATTTCTTATTGAGTGATTCAGTTTTCAGTGGCTATATCATTCAATAATAAATTTAAAATGTTACATAAATATGGTGTGATGATTATGTGCACAGGATAAAACCCACTACATTTTTAGAATAAGTCAAATTCAGATAAAATTGGAGGGGGATTGCTTAACCACTGAGGAGTTGCCAGAGCGTTTGATTGTAGATCGGAAATTTTGAAAACCTTCACATAGACTGTGATAAACTGGCTGCTGTACTGTAAATGAGATAATATAGGACGAACACCTGATGTTATTTTCAAATCTAACCTAAGAAGCTATACAAATATTGAGGTGTGTAGAGAAATTATCTTATACATATCTGGAGGCGTATGACTAAATTTGGTACTGAAAGTGATTTGGTTGGGATGTGGTGAAAATGTTTACAAGGTCTGAATCTTTTCAGGAACTTGAAAAAAGAGAAGCCGCACATTTTTGGAGATCTAATCCATTTATTTGGGATCCATCTGAATGAGCATCTTATTTCACTGGGCAATCCTGTGTATTCCAGCTGCAGATGAAGAGAGTGCTTCGCTTCAAACCTCCTGACTGCCATGGAACCATCTGGCAGGTGCACATGTGTGGGTAGGTGAGACTCCAGCTAACACTAAAGTCTTCAGTTGGGATAAGTTGTTTTTTATTTACCGCTTCATATCACATCTGGGTACAGAGGTAGAGTTAAAACTTGTCTTGAGTCCCTTCCTCTCGGCTTAAAGCTCATTCTTTTCTACTTTTTAACTCACAGGAAGCTACCCATTCTTAGATAAAATAGTTGGAATAGAAAAAAAGAATAGCGATCACAGTTGAGGAAATCTCAAGTGGGCAAGATTTTATTTCATTTCATTCACACTTAGAGGTTTATCCCCAATTATTGCTTTTAATCAAGGGTAAAAGGTTTGTGTATGTTTTTCCCCTATGTGCTACTTTGAGCAATATTCATATGTTACGCAAAATGATTGTGCTAAATGTATGTGAGAACTTGAGTCTTGGTGTGGATGTATATGGAGTCTATGGGACCCAAAAGAGAATAACAGGAGGAAGGTAGGAAAGTCAAGGGACTGTGAAAAAATGAAGAACTAGTAAGCAATGGGCAATTGGGGACTTGAATGAGAATTTGGGTGGTTTGAACAGATTGTGTATATCTTTTTCTGTCTGAGACCCCTAAGATCTCTTATATATTTCATGGGGAAAAATAATCTTTGCCTTCTTTCTAGCTTCTTAACCATGTACTTTCATCATTGTTATACATTCTTTTAAGCTTAGCTCAGAAAAGAAGTGGTAATATGATACAGGAGCTCAACTGAAAACTGGCTTTAGATCTCTCCCTAGCGAGGTAAGACACAAAGGAGGTCATTAGTAACACATGTTTTCTTGTTAAGCTGGATGCATTACTCCAGTTGAAGAGAGTGGTATAATGCTTAGCACATCATTTTTCTTCTTTTCTATAAATGATTCCACAAAGAGAAACAGCATCTTTAAGAACTGAAGACTGTCTGGACATGTGTCTTATGGTGTAAAATACAGACAAGCATGGCCCAGGGGCTTCCTCTGTCTGGTTGCTCTTCACTGGAGTGCTGGTACTGCCTGATTCAATTAGCAATCAGACATGTAGTCATTGCTATTTTGTGACTTTAAGAGCCTTGATTGTGAATTATATTCACAGATTGCAATTTATTTCTGAATACGGCCCTTTGTATTCAAGGACCTCAAGAGGTTACAGTCTGTGATAAAAATCAAGTTTCCTCCGTTTAATAATACATCAGACATCATTGTATTCATCAAGATTTTGGTCAGTAGCTTCAACAAAATCCGTGTTTGTGGGTAATGAATTTGTCAAGATTTTGTTTGTGAGAATAATTTTATTAGCTATCCTGCTCCTTCCCTACCCCAGCTGAGATATCTAATGACTAACACACATAATTCCAAAATGGGAACATCTCAGGTTTTAATGTCTGAAGCTAATTAGTCCACAAAAGTTGAGCCTGCCTTACTCATGTCACCGTGTTGTATCTGATGGGGCAACCAAGTAGGTAAGGCATGGTCTTCGTCCTGAAGGAATTTTCAGTGTTTGGGAAGTCAAGCTGTATACAGATTTTAAAAATAACTAATTTTGAGAGTTTTGTTACTGAAGTGCCAAGTACATGGTACTTATTAAGTAATTTTTCTATGAAGGCTTTTCTCTTCACTGCCGAGTTTAGAATGAACTTATCCTAAGGTGGATCTAAGTGTTTTTCACCATGTAGTTTGAGAGCCATTCTACCTATGAACTGATATGTAAACCATTCTATCTATAAACCAGACAACAATGGAAGGTTATTAAAAGTAAATATCGTATTTTAGATGGTGGACACTGTGCTGAAAGTTAGAGAGTTATTAAAGACATCGTGAGAAGAGTGGATATTTATGTCTTCCTGTCTAAAAAGACCCAAGTAACAAACATTTAGGTATTTCCACACTCATGGCATCACTGACATATGGTCTCAGAGTGATTTATATTCAAAAACACATCAGAAGTTGGAGAAAAGCTGGCAATTTAAACCTTTGTTGAAGTCACTGATTTTGTTCTACCCTGCAAGAGAACTTTGCCCATCAGAAAAACAGTTAAGACAGGTTTTGCCTATTTCTCTCCTCCTGGAAAATATAGTACATAATTCCCATGTTTAAAAAAATGCATCAAAGAGAGAAACGCCAGCTTGCTGACACCCTCGTAATGGAGTACGGCCAATGCAATTGTTGATCTCTTACAGCTTTTTGAAGCAGTGAAGCTCTGAATAGGTCCACCCTTCTGTTATTTAGCCAGCAATCTGCTCCCTTCCAATGAATGAAATAAAAGCTGAAAGGCAGGATTTCATTTCTGTTCAAATTAGAAACCTGTCTCTTTAGGAGCTGAGTCCTTTCCTTCTCTATTAAATCTTCTACTACCAAGGAGAGAGGGAGAGAAAAAAAAATTTGGATATGCAGTATAGTGATCATTCCATCAGGTAGCAACTTCACTTTGTGAGTTTTTTTTTTCTTTAATTGAGTACTAGGAGATCCAAAATGTGAATGCTATAAGCAAGTCCATCATTCTTAGTACTGCTACCTATAATTAACACCGCCCAATGGAATTTAAAAAATATTTATAAAAAAGGCAACAGAGTAACAATTACCATTATCCCCAACTAAACTCCTCCTCTATGTTTTCATCAAGAGAGTGGTGTTGTTACTTCAACAGGCACAGTGTTGTGGTGACTTTTGTGATACAAATAAAGCAAGACTAAAATTTTAATTGTGAAATTTAAAAGGAAAGTAATTGCTTAGTGTTGGCTAATTCCATCTTTGTGCGATGACAGCAGCTGCGTTTCCCTGCCTTGTGTATTTTAACAGATGGCATTATTTCTTATGGAGTGTTACAGTAGCGACCGAGGTGACACTGAAGGAAAATTCTGTGACAGGATGTTAAGTAAGATATTACTGACAGCCCTGTGGAGCGGCGATGCGGAACTGCATATCATGGGTCTATTCTCACCTCTTCAGCCCCCACCAAATGGTCTCCATTTGTGGCATGTGGAAGCAGAATGGAAAGATGAATGGAAAATCATGTCCTTTTTTTCGAATTCATTTATTTGCATTCCATTAATAGGGCTGGGATGGAAGCTGAAATCTGGAATAAAAGATGCATTTATCAATCCTGTATCATACTGTCCTATCTTTCTACCAGAGGTAGGAAAACTAAGAGGCACCAGTAGGCCTGAGTTCTAGGCCAAGATCTGCTACAAGTCACTTTTCTCCAGGATTGGTTTCCTTTGCATAAAATGCTGGGTTTGGACTATGACAACACAGCTTTCAGGGCCCTCTTTAGCTCCAACTTTCTGTGATGCTGGAAGTCCTGAGCTTTGTATTTTAATGGCACAGAAGACAAAGCAAGTAAAATGCAAGATGGAAATGAGATTTTCCAGCATAGAGAAAAGATCAGTGGGTCACAGGTCAGGATCTCTGGTGATGGTTCAGCCGTGAAACAAGTCCCTGAGCCACTCGGTGTCAGCTTCTTCACTTCCTTCAGAAGGCTGCAGTCAAGAACTAATGGGATGCTGCCACTGGAAGATGCTCATGAATCCAAGAAACATTGCACAGCTGACCTATGCTAAGCACTGTGCCAAGAACTGGGGATTCAAGGGTGGGCAAAGTGGGGTTCTTATTTTGGAGGAGGATATCTAATGAAGGAGACAGATATGTACATGGGTAATTACAGTAAGTGTAGCAGAGGCTTTGATAAGCACAAGCACCGGGTGATAGAAAAGTCCATAGGAGGTGCAGCTCACCTGGCAGTGGCCATAGAAGGCTTTCAAAAAGAAGTAGATTCTAAGTTAAGGCAAAGCATAGGTAGAGGCAGGAACTTATGACATGACCAGAAGCTTCTTGAGTTAGGGTTCAGAAATCATTATGGTTTGCGTTTCCCTCACCACTGGTCTTAAAACTAGGAGTCTACCAGCATTTTGGGTCTTGAAGATCAAGGAATGCTATTATTTAAACATCCTGTCTCATTTCTAAAACAAGTAAGTTTGAATGTCTGAGACATGATATTTAAGAGAATACCGCCTGCTTTCTCAGACTGTAATCGTGAACTTGAAACATCCTCTCCAGATCTTCCTCTTCACAAGTGCTTGTGTGAGGCCCCAAGAGTGATAGCGTGTGAGTTGAAAGCAGGTAAGGATAGATCTACTTTGATTGGTAGATGGAGAAATGATGGTGGCTTTATATAATACAAAGTTTTAGCTTTTTAAAACAATCTTTTCTAAGAGAAGGGCTACCAACTTGCTGTTCAGTGACAAATGAACCTATCCTCTCCCTATTGGCTGCCCCTTCTCCCTACTAACGTTTGACATTCTACAGTTTAATTAAGATCACCCTCTAAGCAGCACACCAGTAAGAGAATGGTGGATTTTCTTCCTGGAACATGACAGGAAGGGCAATTTGCCAGTCTGCCACTGTCTGTGCCACTTTCTGTGGAGCCACATGAAGATGTAAGAGTGACATGCTTGGTGAGAATGTGGTCAAGTGGGTGATATGATTTGCACGTTTGTCCCTTCCAAACCTCAGTGTTGGAAGTGGGGTCTGGTGGGAGGTGTTTGGATCACAGAGGCGAATCTCTCATGAATGTCTTGGTGCTGTCCTTGCAGGAATGAGTGAGTTCTCACTCTATTAGTTCATGTGCGATCTGGCTGTTTAAAAGAACCTGGCATCTCCTCCTCTCCTTCTTGCTCCCTCTCTTGCCATGTGACACTCCTGCTTCCCCTTTGCCTTCCACCATGATTGTTAACTTCCTGAGATCTCACCAGAGGTTGAGCAGATGTGGGTGCCATGCTTGTACAACCTGGAGAACTGTGAGCCAAATGAACCTCTTTTCTTTATAAATTACTCAGATTTTGGGGAGGGGATTAAAAACTCACTGTGGGATAATTCTACACCAACTCACTGTACCACGTAACTACTAATGATGAGGCTGAATCAAAAGGAGCACCGTGACTATGCTACAGCATCTCTAGAAGACGTGACTGTAATGGTTTAAAAGTGGCTGCAAGTTCTTTGCTGCAGCTCTCAGCAAGAGCTGATGTGTATTTCCCCTTTCCTCGAATCTGAGCTGGCCCTGTAACTAGTTTTAATCGGTAGAACATGGAACAGGAGTTGTTGCAAAATATCTGAGGCTGGGCTTCGAAGGACGGGAAGCTCCCTTTTAGACTATTTCCTCTGGGAAGCCAGTGGTTTAGGAGCTACTACCACTCCCTATGGTAGCTTTCTGATCTTTCTGAGATGATAATGCTGCAAGTAATCTCAGGCTAGTAACTTGGAGAAAGAGACTGTCATATAGAGGTGCACTGGGGCACTAGACATGTGAGTGAGGACTTCTTGGACTTTTACCAGAATCCACAGACTTTATTACTTCTATGATCACTCCAGAATTTTTAGCAAAAATTAACTATTGTAATAAAAAAGAGAAAAAAGTAACTGTATCAAGAATTACTATGAAGGTATAGTAATTATGGCAGAGTGGTATGGGGATAAGAATAGACAAATAGATCAATGGAACAGAATGGAAAACTCAGAAATAGATCCACATAAGTGTAATGAACTCTTCTTTAACAAAAAGCAAAGATAACATAATGGAGAAATAGTCTTTTCAACAAATGGTGCTAGAACAACTGAACATCCACATGTGAAAAAAGAAGAAAAAAAGAAAAAAAAAGAATCTAGACACAGGCCTTACACCTTTCACAAAATGGGTTATAGACCTAAATATAAAACACAAAACATAAAACTTCTACAAGAAAACATAGGAAAAATCTTAGATGACCTTAGGCATGATGATGACATCAGATAAAACACCAAAACATGATCCATAAAAACACAATTGATAAGCTCGGCTTCTTTAAAATTAAAAATATCTACTCTGCAGAAGACAGGGTCAGGAGAATGAGAAGATAAGCTACACGCTGGGATTAAATATTTGCAAAAGGCATATCAGAAAAATAAATGCAATGCAAAATATACAAAGAACTATAAAAATTCAACAATAAGAAAACAAACAGTCTGACTGAAACGTGGGCCAAATTAACAGACACTTCACCGAAGAAGACATACAAATGGCGAAGAAGAATGTGAAAAGGTGCTCCATATCATGTATCATTAGAGAAATGCAAATTAAAATGCAGTGACATACCACTACACATCTATCAGAATGGCCCAAATCTGGAACAATGACAACAGTAAATGCTGATCAGAATGTGTAGCAAAAGGAACTCTTGTTCCTTTTGGTGGGAATGCAAAATGGCATGGCCACTTTGCAAGATAATTTGGCAGTTTCTTACAAAGCTAAACATACCCTTACCCTATGATCCAGCATTTACACTCCTTGATATTTACCCAAAGGAACTGAAAACTTATGTCCGCCCAAAAATCTGCATGCAGATATGTATGGCAGCTTTATTCATGATTGCCAAAACTTAAAGCAACCAAGATGCCCTTCACCAGGCAAATGGATAAACTATGGAACATCCAGAAAATGAAATATTAATTAGTGGGAAGAGAAATGATTGATGAAGCCATGAAAAGACATAGACGGAAGTTACACGCATCTTACTAAGTGAAAGAAGTCAGCACGAAAGGGCGACATCCTGTATGATCCCACCTACATGACATTTCTTTAAAGGCAGTAATAGTAAAAAAGTCAGTGGTTGTAAAAAAGTCGATAGTAAAAAAGTCAGTGGTTGCCAGAGAAGAGGAATGAATAAGTGTAGCATAGAGGATTTTTAAGACAAAAATAATCTGTATGATGCCATAACGATAGACACATACCACTATACATTTTTTCTAAACCCAGAGAATGCACAACACCAAGAGTGAACCTCAATGTGAACTATGGACTTTGTATGAAATGCATCCATGTAGGTTCATCAATTGCCACAGGCATGCCCTCTGGTGGGGATGCTAATTGTTGGAGAGGCTATGCATTTGTGGGAGTTGTGGATATATAAAGAATCTCTACACCATCCTCTCAATTTTGCTGTGAACCTAAAACTACCCTAAAAAATAAACTGTTAAAAACAACAACCAACAACAACAACAAAAGTAATTATAGTCAAAACTATAGTCCTGATATTAAGTAGCTATATGACAAAGTGAAAAAAATGAATATTAATGTAGTTTTCATGGTTTATTCAGTGCATTTCATTTATTTCTTCTAACAGTTCTCTGAGGTAGATATTATTTCCGTTTCAGGAGTGGGTAAACTGATTCTCAAGGGCCGCAGATGCTATATTCAAAGCCGTGTATTTTTCTTTTATTTGTTGCCTCCTAAGCAAGTTTGAAATCAGTCAAGGCAAGTCTTGAAATATCTCCCTATTAGTAATTTAACAGTTGTTGAACATGGAGTGGCAGGAACTAGGCAAATCTCTCTCAGTACTTCACTAAAGCATATCCCCTAATCTATGCTATTGTAATCTTACCAGTTGCTTGAACAAAAAATAGCACAGGTAAAATTGAATCCTTGAACCAAACTAAGTAAATTCGAAACTATTGCCAGTATCTAGCTTGTCTGAAATTTATGTTCCAAATAATTGGCTCAAAAATTCACAACAGAGGTTTATGATGGAATTAGTTCTTTAAAAAGAAGCCAGTCATAATCAACAAAATCATCCTCTGAATTTTGAAAGTAATTATGATTTCTTAACTAAGGCTTCTTAGTTACTTTTCATGTTAGAGAAAAGCATATCTTTTTTGGATCATGCTCAATAATGTGGCATGTGCAATTCTACTTTATTTTTAGTATTATGATCAATTTCAGATCAAAATATCTTCCCTGTCCTAAACCTTGGGATGAACGCTTTCTAAGTACATTGCTTGTAGTGTGTGACCTAGATAATGTGATGACAGTCCTTTGGAATGATGTCAAGACTGCTCTATGAGTGTGCCCTTTAAGAACAGGCATTGCAAAATGACAGATTGAATTATACACGGCGTTTTCCTAGGTTACTATATACCCAAGCATCTCCCAAACTTACTTCAAAACATGGACCAATCTGAGCTGCTTCCTGCTTAATTATACAATTTGACCAACTGGGGAAGATGGGCCAAGGAACTAGCCTTAGGTCAAACTCTGAATGAAGGAGACAAGGAAATAATATTTGAGAAGTCAAGTAAGTCAAGCCATCATGTGTAGTAGATATGAAGACAGCATTCAATGGCTGTTATAAATATGGCACACAATTCAATCTTCCTTGTGTGCAGCATACAAGAAGTGTTAACTTGTGATTATCAAACATTTTAACGGCGTATCCATAAAGCACACTGTGGTACTTCTTCACCCTAGTGATGCCACTATTTCTATGTAGTTTGGTTCTGAAAATTGTCATTTTAATGAAAGTTAACATTAATGGATTTTAATGAGGAACATCTAATGTCTGTATTCAAATTTATTTATCTTGCTTCTTATTGTTTGGACATGTAACCTGCATTCATGATTTAAAAAATTTTTTTTTGTTGTTGTTGAAAATAGTGTTTTATTAGCATTTGTAAATACATTTTTATGTCTACCCAAGAATTTCTTTAGTAAAAATTTCTAGAATTAGAATGGCTGGATGAAAGTATTAGGCATTTTGAAATGCATTGTGATATAGAGTATCTATTTATGAAGTGTCTGATATTGTTTAGGATAGTCATTATCTGCCATATTGGTTAAATTTACCCCGTCGAGAAAATAATCCAGATTACCTTCAATATTTAAAGGCAGAGTTATGGCCCAGACACTAATGTAAAAGACAGCTGACCTCCTTGAACTGATATTAGAAATGAAAATAAGAACTCTAGGATATTTCTTAAATCTTAGGGGGATCAGGATTAAGCATCATACAACTCTTCCTGAGGGAAACAAACCTGGGTCAGAGTTGGAACAAGTCTCTGACAATATTAAGGCACCAATAAATATTTAACTTTAATGCTCATCTCAGTGCCAAATGTTGCACCTGGAGGTAATATCTGACTGGATTTGGACCAAAAGGATAAATGAATGAGCACTGGCTTTGAACATTTGATTTACTTAAATCGTTCTTTTGGATGGCTCCTCCAAATTCATCCTATCCTGTAATTCTTGATTATGAATTTTCAATCGTTTTCTGTTTTCACCCTTACCCTTTGCATCTCTCATGGTTTCCATTCCACCTCCTCATGCTCAGTGCTTGTTATCTTGCTTTCTTCTGCCTCTTTCCCTTCCTTTGCAAGCCACATTAATAGTTAGCTTGCACACGAGTGATCCTTAGAACATATTCATGACATATTATCTTTACCTTCTCTTTTGCTTCTGTCTAAATAGCCAAAAGAATGCTGACCTAAAATGAAATTCAGTTTTTAAAACACTAAAAAGAAAATGAAATAATGGTTTTTATATTTGGATTATTATCAAATTCTTCCTGCTTTCTGCTTCTCCTCTGTCTCTACCAAAGTGAAGAGGAAAAGGAAGTAAAAACATTGATCTTAATAGAAAGACAGCTCCAAGAAGATATGTTTTTATGTAATCACTCATATACTATTAAATTCTCATCTCATTGGATGACTCATATTTAAAAAGTAGCTTTATTGCTTTAAAACTGGGACATACTCATTATTTAAAAAATTCAAACTATTAGAGAAGCAAAAAGGTTAATGTAATAATCACATAGAATTTTTTCATCAAGAAATGACCATTCCTAATACACTGGTGAAAACTCTTCCAGGTACCTCTTCACACATGCACACATGCACACAGGTGCCTACACACCCAATGTTTTGTAATTAGGATCACACTATTCAAACTATCATACACACACACACACACACACACATATTATACTTATAAATAATAATAATGTGTATATTTTATACAGATTTTGAATATTCATTCATGACAAAATATTCTACATTATCATTTTAACACATGCAGGACATCGCCTTGTTTATTTCACTATTTACTTAATATTTGAGAGAAAGAGTATTTGTTTTTTATATTTTCTTCCTCTCTCTCTTTCTGTCCTCCCTCTCTCCTTCACTCACTCTCTTCTCCTTTTCTTTTCTCCTTTCTCTCTTCATGACTGCTAGGGGCCTACCAAAATGATTTCTAGAACAGGCACATGAATTGAAATTCTCATCAATAAATCAAGTGTCCGATTTTCTGTTCCCTTTTTAATACAGATTTTGATATTATTCACCTTTGCCAATCTACTAGTATATATATGGTTGCTTTTATTTTCATTTCTTTGATTACACGAAAGAACATCTTTTTATGATTGCTATTTCAAAGATTTTCCTTTGAGTAATTACCTGCTCTTGACCTATTACATTTTTTAAATCCCATATAATTTGTTTGAACTCTTTGAATATTAAGGCTAATAATCCTTTGTCATATGTTTTACAAATGTCATTTCCTAGTATGCATTTTTATTTTAAAAAATATGTTGAATATGCTTTGTTTTCCTCTTATAACGATGTTTTAAGTTTGTAGGGTCAGTTTATTGGTGTTTTTGCTTTATGCTTCTGAGGTTTCATGATATGCTAAAAGAAATTTCCCATTGTATAGTTTTTTTTTTTTTTTTTTTGAGTCAGGGTCTCTTTTATTGTCCAGGCTGGAGTGCAGTGGCGTAATTAAGCTCACTGTAGCTGCCAACTCCTGGGCTCAAACATTCTCCCACCTCGGCCTCTGAAGTAGTGAGAACTATAGGTACATGGTGCTGTACCTGGCTAATTTTTAAATATTTATTGGTCTCACTGTGTTGCCCAGGCTGGTCTAAAACTCCTGGGCTCAAGCAATCGCTTATGGCTCTAATGACTTTGAATAATAATTAGAAATAGTTTTAAAGTCCATTTTGCCAATTTTTCAAAATTATTAATTTGAAATTTTGAATGAGTATTTGAATACATCTTTAAAAGGTTTTAATTGAATTCAATATAAATTAATTTAGAAATATTTATGGTTTTATAATGTAATATCTATTCAGGAGAACATTAATTTATTTATTTACATTTTTTTCCTGTTGTGTCCTTTAGTGGACTATTACAGGCTTACTGGTAATTTTGTGAATTTATTGCAATGATATCTAGTTGCTTGTTTATTTCTTTGATAATAAATGAGAAAGAGCATTGTTGATATTATTGTTGATCATTTTTCTTTGTGGACTTCATGGTTTATGTCCTTTTGAATTAAAAAATAATTTGTAAGAATTATTTGCATATTGACGTTGGTAACTTATTGTCATATGTTTTGTAAATATTATTTTCCAGTTTAATTTTTGTTTTTAAAATGTGTTTATAGTGCTTTTAGTTTCCCAATATATGGAAGTGCTTAATTTTATATGCTCAATTTGTCAGTCTTTTTGTTTAATGTTTCTTGATTTTTGTGACAAAAGAACATTAAGTTTATTCTGTGTGGTCAGACCTTTAAATTTTGGCCATCCTAGCGGATATGTAGTGGTATTTTATTGTGACTTTAATTTACAAGTCTCTAATGAATAATAATGTTAAGCGTCTGTTTATATGTTTATTTCCCGTCTGCATATTTTCTTGGTGAAGAGCGTGTTCAATCAAATATTTTGCTCAATTTTTACTGAATTGTCTTCTTATGATTGTGTTGTACAGTATTATTATATAGTCTAGGTTACTAGCCTCTTTGTTGGGTATATATTTTGCAATATTTTTCAGTCTGTGCCTTGCCTTTTCATTTTCATTGCATTGTTATTTGAAGAACAAAAGACTTTAAACTCAATTTATCAGTTTTTTTCTTCCTTGGATTGTGATTTTTGGTGTACTACCTAAAAAAGTCTTTGCCAAGCTGAAGGTCTCTAACACTGTCTATATTTTATTTTACAAGTTTTATAGTTTCAGCTCTTGCATTTGGCCCTGAGTTCTTATTTAATTTTAAATATTTTGAGAGTTAAGAACTAAATTTCATTTCATTTTTGCACATAGCTATCTAATTAATTGTTCTAGCACCATTTGCTGAAAAGATTATCCTTTCCCCCATTTTATGTTCTTGACGTGTTGTAAAAAATCAATTTACCATTTGTGTGTGAGTCTATTTCTGGGTTCTATTGATCTTTGTGTCTATGTTTACACCAACACCATACCATCTGGATTACAGTAGCTTTTATAGTATGTCTTGAAATTAGGTAGCATAAGTCTTCTAACCTTGTTCATCTTCTAAATAATTATTCTAACACCTTTGCACTGCAATGTAAATTTTAGAATCAGCATATCTGTTTCTCTAAAAAGTCCTGCTAGAATTATACCAGTTCACATGTTGTATAACAATCTTACGACCACATACTTCTATTCCCATCTCCTGGCCTTTGTGCTTCTTTTGTTACACACTTCTCCATATATAATGAACTCACAATACATTTTACTAATTTTACTTTAAGCAATCATCTTTTAAGCTAATTCAGAAAAACACAAAACATCCTTCATATACACCTTTATATTGACTATTTCTGGTGGGCTTCACTCCTTTGCTTAGATCCAGATTTCCTGATCATTTTGCTTGAAGGATTTTGACATTGTACCTTTTGCTTGAAGAATTTCCTTTAACATTTTTTGTAGTGTAGATCTGGTAGCTAAGTACTCTTTCAGCTTTTGTACATATAAAATGTCTTTATTTTGCCAATGACTTTGAAAAATATTTATCTGGGCATAGGATTCTAGGTTGCAAGTTGTTTTCTTTCAGTACCTTAAAGTTGCTGTTCCACTGTGTTTTGGCTTGCATAGCTTCTGATAAATCTGATGATATTCTTTTCCCTCCATAAATAATAGATCTCTTTTTTTTTTCCCTCTGTATGCCTTTAAGATTTTGTTTGTTCCACATTTTGAAGAAATAAAACTGGGTTTGTAGTTTTCATCAAATTTTGAGAATATTTGGCCATCATTGTTTTGAATATTTTGTTTCCTTCCTCTTTTATTACCTTTCTGGGATTTCATTTAAATGTATATTGAAAAAATTGAGGTTGTCTCACATTTTTCTCATGTTCTCATGGTTTTTTCCCTATCTTTTTTTCTTTTTCATTTCATGTAGTTTCTTTTGTTGTGTACTCAAGCTTACCGATGTTTTCTTCTGAAATATCCTACTGTTTATCCCATTTGAAATATTTTTAATCTTGTATATTGTATTTTTTCATTTTTAGAAGTTTGTTTTGTTTCTTTTTTTATATTCATATTTCTGCTTAGAGCACTTATGCTTTCCTTTCACTTATTGAACATATGCAGTATATTTATAACTGTAGTTTTATTGTATTTTCTATTCTGTTATCTGTGTCATTTCTGGGTCTGTTTTTATTGCTTATTTTTTCTTATTATGTGTTGAATGTTCCTGTTTCTTTTCATGCCTGATAATTTTTTTTAAAGCTTTTATTTTTTATCCTTTTAAAAATTGCACTGGCTAGGATCTCTGTTTTTTCTTTTTCTTATCTTCTTTTTTTTTTTTTTTTTTTGAGACAGGGTCTTGCTCTGTCACCCAGGCTGGAGTGCAGTGGCACAGTCTCAGCTCATTGCAACCTTTGCCTCCCCAGTTCAAGAATTATCCCACCTCAGCCTCCCGAGTAGCTGGGATTACAGGCATGAGCCCCACTGCGGGCCCAGCTGTATGCCTGATAATTTTTATTAAATGTCATATTTTGGAGATTTTATGTTATGGGTTCTGATTCTTTCATATTTCTTTAAATATTTTTGGGTTCTGGGACTTATTTAAGTTACTTGGAAGGAGTTTGACCTTTTTGAGGTTTACTTTTAAGCTTTGTTAATCAGGACCTGCATTTTGACATGAATTCTTTGACACCAAGAGGTTGTCATGCAGTTCAATCCAATTCTGACACTATGTAATGTGGTGTCACACTGTGGCTACACATGAACTTCTTCCACAGGCTACCTGAACTTCTTCCTGACTTGGCTACAAATTCAGGGACTCCCACACCTCCAATGCCCCCTCACTCCCAGGATTGATAAATAGGTAGAAAGACATAATTCAGGATAGTGCTATACTTACCATTACAGTTTTGTCAAAAGGGCTGCAACTCAGAAACAGCCAAACAGAAAAGATACATAGGGCAGGATTGTGAGGGTGGGTAGTACAGAGGTTCCATGCCTTTTCCTCAGGGAATCAGATGTGTCATCTTGCCAGCATATCCGTTTGTTAACCAGGAAGCACTCTAGAGTCTTAGTGTCCAAGAACTTTTATCAAGATTTCATTGCTTATTATGTATCTTAGTTAGCTATGGCTGCTATAAGAACATACTGTGGATTGCATGGCTTATGCAACATACATTACTTTCCCCAGTTCTGGAAGTTGGAACATCCAAGATCAACACACCAGCAGATTTGGTTTCTTGTGAGAGCTCTTTTCATGGCTTTTTGACATCTCTCTTCTTGCTAGGTGCTCACATGACTCACATGTGTGCCTGGAGAGAGGGATAAATTTATTTTATTTTTTTCCTCATAGGGATACTAATCACATCATGAGGGTCTCACTGTCATGATACAATCTAAAGCTAATCACCTTCCAAAAGCAGCACCTCCAAACACCCTCTCAGTGAGGTAACCAGTAAATGTACCCCATATATTACATAAGGTAGGGGAAAGCATAAATGCTCTAAGCAAAAATATGAAAAATATTTAAAAAATAAAACAACTTCTAAAAATGAAAAAAACACAGTGTTTGAGATGGCATGAAGATCATTTAGTAATGATTCATTAGTTATTTTAGTGTACTGCTAGATTCAACTTGCTAATATTTTATTTACATTGCTTTTGCATCAATCTATGAATAGGATAGGTCTTTGTCAAATGCTTGATATACACCTTCATAAAATTTTCATACACAGTACTTTATTATTAGATAAACTGGCATTCTTCATTCTTTTTCTCTCCCAACCCCAGACCACTGTATTTTCGCACTATGTTGAGCAACAGGCATTCAAAAACAAATATGTGCTGGTTTCTGCCTTGGAGGAACACACAGTCTAGTAGGAGAGAGAAAAGGAAATACATATTTACAAAATCATGTGAAAGTGCAATAATAAAGGCCTATTCCAGGTGATCTGGGAGTACAGAGAAGGATGTTTTTGGCATAAAAGTTATTCAATAAATATTTGTTGAACTGAATTCACCTTGTTCAGAAGAGGATTTTTAGGAGAGGTTTCATAGAGCTATTGACTTTTGATATTATTGATAAATAAAGAAATAGAAGCCAAGTTTTCTCCTCTAAGAAAAGTGAACTAGGAAGTAGAGAAACCTGATTTTAATGTATCTTTCTTTATTGTAAACAATACCTGCAATTTCAAATAGAATCTGATTTTTTTTCTTTCATCAATTTGTCATGAGTCATAGCATCTGAATTGTTTCCAAACCCTTTACTGAAACCAGCTACACATGGCTATTCCGTGAGTTCAGCAAAATATTTCAGAAAATCATTTAGTCTTTAAGTAATTTGAATGCCAGAGAAATTTAGCTTTGAGATTCTTCTTACCTATTCATTACTAGAAGTGATTTAGATTGAAAGAAAATGATTCACATGTTCTTGATATCATCATATGTTTATATTTCCTAGGATGTCAGCCTTTCTTTCTATTTACCCATTTCTTTTATTCTTTTTTCCACTGGTCACATTTCACAGGGTAGAAGGAAGAGAAAGGAATTAACATGGTTTGACATTTCTCTTGTGCTCTGCATTGCTGGGTAGGTCACAGCATTTCTATGAAGGTCATATTCTTGTTATCCCCATTTTCTTAGCCACACAGAGGCTTTGAGTAGCTCACCCATGGTCATATGACTTGGTTTTAATGAAGTCAGGCTTCTAATGCACATGTGTCAGAGTCCAAAGGCTACAGCCTTCCTACTATACATAGAAAGACTTTTTTCAGACTGATATACATATTTCTATACATTTATGACATAATTATGCTTTTTTAAAATCTATGCAGTTCTAACAACTATTTAGCTGAAATGTAAGACTTGCTTGGGAGAGTTTGACAGAAATGCGTATTACAAGACTTTGTCCTCAGAGACTCTGATTCAGTTAATACCTGTGGTGCCTTGAAATCTGCACTTTTACGAAGTTCCTCCCCTGAAAGTCTTCTTCTAAAGGTCCTCAGTTGATTCTGATATCAGGCCAGTTTTAGAAATGAGAAATGTATGCCACTGCTTCTAGTGGCTGACATTACATTGTGAATCTGAATTCATCAGTGCCTTGCAGCACAATTGCTGCTGTGAGAATGATCTATAGAGTTCATCCATATCAGAAGCACTGAAATAGAGACGGTAAATGTCCCTATGAAGGAAGATGTTGACTTCTCATGGCACATGAGGCTCTTTATGGGAGAACCCAATATAAAGGTGTTATTCCATAGCTGGGACTCCCGTTCACCGTCTTCTAGGACAGGGCTCTCAACCCAGGCTGCATATTAGGATGACAATGCCTGGGCCCCAACCCAGATCAATTAAATGGGAATCTCTGCAGTGGGACCTGAACAGCAACATTTTTTAAAGCACTCCAAATGATTCTATTGTATAGTCATAGTTGAGGACACTCTTTTCTCAAGTTAAGTGAGTACATAATAAACTCTTTTCTCTGCTGGAAATTGGAAACATTCCTACTTAAAAACGCTGACCATTTTCTTGTATTTATTTATGTTATTGAAAATTTCAATATTAAAAGGAATCAAGGATAAAAGAATGACCAGTAAAGTAATATGTTTGACCTGACCATTGATTCTATCAACTTTACTCTTCTGAAATGAACACAAAACCACTCCCATACTCTTATACATTCTGAGATATGCCTTAGGTTTTTTAAAAGACAGATTATAGGTAATCTAGAACTAATTGTGAGTGGCTCTATAAGGAAAATAAAGTTTATATCTGTGAATTGAGGCTTAAATTGATCAATTCAGTTTTCCCCCACTTGTATATTCAACAGATAGCTCATTCCAGCTATGAGATAGACACTGCTGGGTACTTGGGAATGAGTGGAAACATGGCACAATTCCTGGCCTCATTGCTCTCTGATGGAACAGACAGAGACAAATGAGATAAATGTCACAGGAAGGTAACTAGAGGATGCTATGAGAAAACTCAGGAGGAGAACTTCATACAAAGATAATTCAGAAATCTCCAAAAATCGATTATCTTGCATCTTCTGTGCAAAGGATAGAGAAGGAAGATAAAAATAAAGTGAGCATTTCTCTGTAACAAAGGAATAATACACACACAGTTACAAATACAACTCTCAATGTATGTGTGTGTACATTCTTGAAAAGTGTCCTGATCATTAATTTCTTTTTGGTGTGGTAGGAATCTTTGTAATGATTTTTAGAAACTATTTTCCATTGACCTGTACCATGGTTTAATATGATACTATTATTATTATTCCTTGTATACAGATAAGGCAAATAAGATGCCAATATTTGCACTTCTTTTTCTTCCTTTCTCTCCCCTAATCGTCTGAAGGATTGGCAGGTTGGGACTAGAATTCTCATTCTCTAAGTTTCAGATTTGGGACAAAGCTCATTATGTTATATTGACTTACAAAATACAGTGTTAGGGCCCCCTTATTATGTGAATAAATATCATATGTTTGTTTTTATGATGTATTCTCTTTTATTTCATATCTGCTATCTACACATCAAAGATAAGTTGGATTGCTTATATTGTAAGGAATATTTGAAGATAGCTATACTAAACCATACTTTCTAAGCATTGCAAGTATCCTTCCTTTTTCTTCCAAGTACGGTAATTGCCTTTTTGTAACATAAAATTCTCATTAACAACCATTGACATGTCATTTTTTTCTCTAATTATTTTTATTGAAAGTTTGAGTTCTGCTTATTGGCTTAAATTTTTTTTCATGTCCTGAGGATTTTCCTTTATAATTAAAAAAAAAAAAAAAGAAGACCACATAACAAGGATGGTATTGTCTCTATGAATACCTGTGGCAAAAGAATAAAGTCAGTGTCAGGATTATCATTCCTGCCCATATCCTTTCAGGTGTATTTTGTAGAATAAATTGAGAATGAAGGGAAAACAAAGGCTGGAAGGGATAAGCACATGTATTCCTTTTTGGCTCAAGATATTTCAAACTAACTAGAGCAGAATTTTCTCCTAAAAAAAGTTTTTTTCTGAAAATCTCTTTGGGCAAAGATAACATACCAAATGATATCAAAAAACTTTTTATACTAGATTGGAGTGGAGTTCTAACCAACGCAAATGAAAGAAAGTATTTTATCTGAAATGGTCTTCATATGTATACACTTTGGAAGTCTATTTGAGTACCCAGATAAATCTGTTATCTTATTTTTTTATCAATTAAAATTAAACTATCAATTAAAAATTAAACTGATAACTTCTATGGGTTGGGGGAATATTTTGTTGAGTTATGAAAAATAAAACCTACTCTTCTGATAGGTTTCAGGTAGATGCTTCTAAAATAAAGCATTTTGAACACATGCAAGATGCTTAATTGGTTTTGTTACATTGACTTTAAGGATAAAAGGATATTTATAGAACTGTGTTAAAGAGGAAATAACTATTAGAAATGTTTGCACTTCTATCCAAAAATATATTTTCAAAAATTATGCGACCCCCAATCATGCTTGTTTGTTAAAAATTTATCAAATCAACTTGTTCGCTGGCTTAAATCTCCACACCTCTTTTACTTTCACAGCACGATTTTTAAAAAGTACAAAGGCATTTTTTGTGTTGCTGCAACTATGAAATGTTCTACAGTAAGGAGTTATCGATTGTGGTGAGTCATACAGGGACCACTAGGCTATGACTCTTTCCAGCCTTCCCTGAGACTTCCTTTTATCTGTCCTCATTTAATGGAATGATACCGTCTCAGCATGGACACTGCAGACCAACAGAGGTGGCTACATTTCCAACCTCTCCCCTGATTCATACCCTGAAGGGGAAAAGAAATGTTGTACAAATAGATTGAACCTCAGAGTTTACTCTGAGAGAGCAAAAGTTTACAATTGTCAGAGCAAAATGGAGTATGGGAGACGGCGAATGCTGGGTGCTTGGAGGTAAGTGCCACCACCCCCAGCCTAATGGGTAATAGAGTCATTAATTCTGCTGATTAACTTGGCCTTGGGGTTCATGGAAATGACATCTATCTTTTTTTTTTTTGTTATAAGCTCACACTGTGGAACGAGGAAGCATAAAAAAACAAGCTAATTAGGGAGAAATCAGGAGAAAAGAAGCAGAGAGAAAAGAAAGACAGTTTGAGCATTAATGAGACTTGTTTGGGGAGAGACTGTGACAGGCTCTTCAAAAGTATTATTGTCAAATGTGTCACTGTTTCATAGATGGCTAGAGCTACCTTTGAGCTTCATGCTGATAGTTAATGATTTGAAACTATAAAAAGATTGAAAAGGTAAAAGGGAAAATGTCAGACTGAACTGGATTTTAATGAGCTTATTATTATTATTTCCTAAGAAAAACATTGCTGGAAAGTAGAGAAGGTCTGCATTCTTTCTGTTCCTTGCGCTCTGGATTTCCATTTCTTTCTTGGAGGTACAGTTGGCAAAAGAACAGTAGGAGAGGCATATCAAAAGTCTAAACTCAAAGACCTGGGACGTTTCACTCTTCTGAGAGGATGGGTGGTGGTGAGGGCGGCACTGAGGTTTGGATGACAACAATAAGGAAAGATTGATGGAGAGGACAGCAATAGTGCTTGTTTGTTTTTTGGTGACGTGCTGAGCGGAAGCCATCTTCACACTGTGAGATGTAACAAAGAAATCCAAAGTGATTATGCAGGTTCATTTGTCAGTATGTCTGCTCCAGCTATTGCTGTGTGCAACAATGAGATGACAAGGCATTTATGGCTGATGGTTGGTTATTAGTGGCATTATAAGAAACATTAGAGCAGAGTAGGATCCGTAGACCAGGGAGACAATAGCTTTCTGGGCTCTGAACTCAGCAGGGTAGCCTTGTCATTAAATTTGGTAGTGCCAATTTAATTTTTTTTAAAAAAATAAACCTACAAGAAAGTTTGAAAATGAATTCTGTAACCCCATTTTTACCTTAATAGGAACTGTCAGGATTTCACTCCCTGGGCTTTTAGTTATGTGTTAGCAGGCTGAGCACATAGAGAAAACTCACATATTTTCAGAAGAATTGAATGCTAGTGAGAAAATCAGAACCAAATTTCAGTTCTTTTCTAGATGATTTTCTTATGGTCCTTGAAACATTAAATTCTGATTATGGTACAGTCCCTAGGAACAACTTACTAAACAGGTATTAGGGTCAGACCAACAGTCTTGCTAGTGAATTTCTGATGAAGTCTTTTCAGATATAAGACATTTAGTTTACAGATTTAAAAGTGGCTAGCCCAGTTCATTGAGAAGCAAGGAGGCTGCGTATAAAATAGAGGCCTGAATTCCTTTGTGCTCATTCAGTTTGTCAGCCGAAATCCACTGAGGCAAATATCCCTGAATTCACTGTGTGCATATACCTTGGTTTGCTATATGCAAAGGTGTATTTTTTTGATCCTTGTACTTGTAGAAAGATTGTAAACAGAACTGAAATAAAAATACCCATCTGAAGAAGATCTTGGGTCACCCTAAGCCATTGAGAATATGCAGAAAAGATTTTTTTTTTTGAAAGGTACTCCTTTTCTTGACATTTTTATTCTAGAGCACTATTAAAGCACTAATTAATTCTCAGACCAATTTCATTTAGTTAAAATTAATAAGATAATTCTGCTCTTGGGCAAAAGAAGGCATGGTGGTTTAAAAACATGTGGACAAGTTTGTAGTCATTAACTAACTTATGACTCACAGCTTGGAAATATATTTCAGAACATCTTTTATTTTTGCTGAAGACATTAGGTGTACACTCTTACCAGTTTTTCAGTGGCTTTCCTTTATACTACTCTGGACCCTGAAAATAAAATTTCTGCAATTACAAGCAAGATCGAGGCACATGAGGCCTCCCCTTTGAGACGAATATGATTCCTAGAAGAACTAGAAGCCCTGGAAAAGTAACGGGAAAGGAAGAGGAGATCAGATAAATATACTGAAGGGTTTGCTTCCATTTGTTTCAACACAATGTGCTGTCTTCATTGGTGTATACCTTGTTACGTGCTAGAATCCAGGGTTCTGTGTTTTTATCTATCTTAAGGCAGGAGGTTATAGATTGACTAGGCTGGTAGAGTGAAGTGGCATGGAGCAAATTACCTTCATTCTGAAATATTCTTATCCTAACAACTCAAGTATGAGATGACACCGAAGCTTCTCTACTCTTGCACCAACAGAATTCTTAACTTGATGTGTTATTCTCAGATTACACAGATCTTAAAAGTCAAATGTTCTTTTGATGGCAGGAAGCTTGATCTCTGACTTCCAGAAAAAAGAGCAAAGAAGTCTTTTTCCTCTTTGCTAAAAGAGAGATGTACCCAAATACTTTTGATTACCTTAAAAGAGTTAGCACCTGGAACTGAACCATTTGTGTTCACTGAGGCTGAGCATAGAGAAAGGTCAATGTGAAATATAGAAGATATTTTTACAAAGTTTATTGGAGGAAATAAGAGATGGATCTAGCTGGAAAGGGGACTCTTTCTTGGAGACTGCCATTTCCCGGAGGGCTCAGTTTAGGAATTTCTTCTTTTAGAAGCTGTTCCTGATTCCTATGAGCTATATTATAACTCTTCTTTGTGCTTTTCTGTCATTACACTTAGTACATTTTATTATAATTATTTGTTTATATGGCTGTGCCCTTCTATTTGTGGATACAATAATAAGAAATAGCTATAAGTGTTTAAAATGGTTGTTCTTACTTGTCAGCACAGCTTTGAAATAAGAAACAATGATTTAGATAAATCAATTTCAATCTATTATATTTTTCTTGTGTTTATCTTTTTAAGCTTCCTTCATTTTTCTGAGTTTTTTTTTTTTTTTTGTCTCTCTCTCTTTTTTAATAGAGTTTCATTCTATCACTCAGGCTGCAGTGCAGTGACTGCTCACTGTAACCTCAACATCCCGGGCTCAAGCAATCTTCCCACCTCAGCCTCCAGAGTAGCTGGGACTACAGGTGTGTGCCACTAGGTCTGGCTAATTTTTGTATTTTTGTTTTTGAGAGATGGGGTCTTGCTATGTTGCTCAGGCTGGTCTGGAACTCCTGAGCTCAAGAGATCTACCTGCCTTGGCCTCCCAAAGTGCTGGGATTATAGGTGTGAGCCACCGTGCCTGGCCTCCTCTGGTCTTAATCACAAAAAGTCTTAGAGACCTCCTCCGCCTGTCATTGACCTTTAAGTGATTGATATTTAATGGATATCAAGGAAAAGGTTTGTTTGTAGAAACAAAATTTAATCTTTTGCCAGTATTTTGTGTTTCACAATCATGCTATGTAATATTATGAGAACATTTTTTGGGTACAAAAAATACTTGATTTTAGAAGTGACCAAGATAGGTTCCTATAAGGAAGGAAAATGGAGACCCATACATTGCCACTTTTTGGAATTGCTTTTAAAAGGTTTAAAATAAGATCCTGTTTTAGTTAAACATCTTGGATGGCATATGTGAGGTGGTGTGTAATTTATAACCCCTTGTATGTATATTTCATTAGTTCTTTTTTTGGCAGCAGTTCTATGAGCTAGACAGGTTAGGGACTATATTCCTGTTGTGCAGAGGTGTAACCTGAGGTATAGAGAGTGTCTTGTCTTCGGGCAAGCAGACAAGCCGTTACTAAGTGATTGGGTTAATGCTTAACCTCTAGTCTTCCTGCTCTAGTACTCTTTCTGTTATTCCATTCTAGATGCCAAAATGAGCTCTTCTATTTGCAAAAAGTTTACTAAATGCTATGGCATTATTATTATTGCCACATTTTGCATTAGGAATTCCTCAGAAAAAGGAACTACATGACTACATAAATGAATCTCAAACCTTGCCTTTTTAGTGCCTATTCCTGAAAGCAGACAAGCTCTTCTGGAGCTGTACAGATATTAAATGGAAGAAATAAAGGCACATTCATCATATAGATGACACTGGGTTCAGGAGGAGCTCAGTAGGGCTGGAGATAAACCTGTGTATAATTTCAAGTCAGAGAATAGAATAAAAATATTTTTAAAAGTAGTTATAAAAGAAAAATACTATTTTGACCATTCTAAGGAGAATGAGTTAGTGGTCTTAAGGATACAAGTAAAAAGCAAGTTTCCTGTGTGTGTGTGTGTGTGTGTGTGTGTGTGTGTGTGTGTGTGTAAGCTTTGCCAAATTTTGCCAGTGGTTCTAAATAGGAGAGTTATTGAGCAATCACAGTGAGGGTTCCAGCGTCCTACAGCTGGAATCTGTGCAGGTGCAGCTTTCTGGTTGCAGGCCAGCATTATTTTGCAATACTGCTGGCAGTAACCATTTTTAAATAGAAACATGATTGCACTTTATTTTAATATTTCTCCCTTCCATTTTTTCCCCTACTGTAAATCAACTCTGCTCTGAGCATAACATCCCTGCCAAGGTTTTGGGTAACAGATTAGGCCCACTGGTCTGAGCCTCTTTCCAGCGTCTAGAAATACAGTGAGTAAGTATACTGCAGATTGGTATAGTACATGTGACTGAAGGAGAAAATGTTAACCCACAAAACAAACTTTTCTTAGGCTTTTGTGACATTTGGAGATGAACTATTTTGCTGCTTCCAACACCATGGTAGGTAGTGGGCATACGTCAACTATGTGATTCATAGTAATCCTGGTTTGCTGTCTTGCCCTATGGGTTTTGGGGAAATTGTACTATAAATGAAGTCATTGAGTGTCAAACAGATTTCTCTGCCGAATAGTAATTAAAGAAGCTTACACTTATGTACCACTTGTCTGTTCCAGACGCTATTCTAAAATCTTTACATGTATTAATTTGTTAAGTCCTCCGACTCTAAGAAAGAAGGTAGTATTCTTAGGTGAGTTTTGGAAATGGGGAAATGGAGGCACAAAGAAATCAAATTACTTGCCCAAGGTCCTACAGATAATAAGGGGAGGAGCCCAGATTTGGATTAGGGAGTCTAGGGTTAGAGTCTGTGCTGGTTACCACTCGGCTACATAGCATTCCGTTTTGGAATTTTAAGGCCATCTCATTTCACACCAAGCCAAGGCCAACTTCCCCACTCCCTTCAGGTGCTATTTGTGTACACGTCTATCTCTTCAATTAAACTGTGACCTTTGTAAAGGTAAAAGCTGGGCTTTTAATCTTTATATTTGCTTTTGCCACCTAGAACTAGACTTTTCTATAATAAGTATTCAGTAAGATACCTGAAGCAGACATTTCAGGGATTTGAAAAGAATTTGTAGGCTGGGCACGGTGGCTCATGCCTGTAGTCCCAGCACTTTAGGAGGTCGAGGTGGGTGAATCACAAGGTCAGGAGATCGAGACCATCCTGGCCAATATAGTGAAACCATGTCTCTACTAAAAATACTAAAATTAGCTGGGCATGGTGTCACATCCTATAGTACCGGCTACTAGGGAGGCTGAGGCAGGATAATCACTTGAACCCAGGAGGCGGAGGTTGCAGTGAGTCGAGATTGCGCCACTGCACTCCAGCCTGGCAACAGACCGAGACTCCATCTCAAAAAAAAAAAAAAAGAGTATATACCAGCATGTTTGATCATAGTACAGAAGATCAAAATAATTAAGATATTTGTTTTCAAGTTTAAGTACAGTAAGTTTAGCATCAAGTGATTGTCAATTTGTAGCACATTTTCTCATAGGGCCAGGCCTCACGTAGTTTCTTACCTCATCTTAAAAAGACACCACTGAATTTTTTGTTCTTTGTAACATACATACAAGCAAATTGTTTCCATGCAGGAGTAAGCATCCTTAGCACTTTTCTTTTTTTTCCTGTTGGATGACATGGTCCTTGCTTTTGAAATAACCCTGTCTTCACTTCAGTTAGTCTCCTTTGAGACAAAGAGTCTGGCTTTGTCCAATAAGCACATCTTGACTTAGTTCTTTGGAATACTTATAATAAACCGCAATTACCCATAACTGATAGTAGTTTTCCAAAACAGCTAGTGTTTGCTCCTGGTTCTGTGACCTTAGGTATCATTAGACTTGACTGATCTACTGATTACAGCTGTGTTTTCCTAGAAGAGGTCACCAGGCCTGCCCTTTTCCGATAAGCCATTAGAAATGCAAATCCCTATTAGAACCCATTTATTTCATTTTTCTCTCAGGTTTTATAACTGGAGAATACTCATTGAAAACTAAAGGTTATAAATGGAAAGTCTTGCTTGATACTGTGGCAGGCAGACTAAGCAGTGAATTGGGAGCTTAGAGGTTGATTTTAGTTCCAGATTTCCGGTGATTAGCTAAGTGGCTAGCTAGGTCAGGGTGATAGGTTACCCTGACCAATCAAAATGCGTTAAGTTTCCTTCTTACAGTAGAGAGTGAAATTAGATAGCACCTTTTCTAATCTCTTCTTCTAATCTAGTCTGTATAAGAAGTCCCCTCTTCTCTGCATCCTGAGCACCATAACTTTCCACCGAAGATCTTGAAAGAGAACTTTAATAGGAAGCCTAACTTCATTTTGGAAAGTAAAATCTTTACCATTGACAAGTTGAACCATGACAAATGTTGAAACTTTCAGGAAGCTGTTGGTGGATTTCCCACGTACAGATTTACAGTTTGGATTTTACTATTAGGCTGGTGCAAAAGTAATTGGGGCTTTTGCCATTACAACATTTAGAGTAGCATAAATTAAATTAATTTTAGAATTAGAAGTTAAAGGAAGTTTCCTTCCCATACTGGTGACTTTTTGAATGATCTCAAGAATGTGTGCATGCTTATGGTTGCTAAGGAACCTTCTAATTCTGTTCTTTTGAAGCAGAACTAATATTACTCTGACTCCACCTAGAAACGGACACCGTCTACCTTCACATGCTTGCTCTCTGAATGCTTGCTACTCAAAGTGTGATTATAGACCACCAGCATCAGCATCACCTGGGAGTGTGTTAGAAATGCAGAGCTACTGAATCAGAAATGGAGTTTTAACGAGATCCCTAGGTGATTTTTGTTCACAATCGTGTTTGAGATGTCCTGCTCTAAATCACTGAGATTGCTGAAAGTTTTTTCTCTTAAAAATCTCACAATGTTCTGTTTAATGTGGGGCTACCTGAATCAAAATGTATCAGTATGCAAGAAACTCAGATCTTGAGTTTAATTCCATTGCTACGTGTGTGTGTGTGTGTGTCTGTACTAGTAGTAGTATCGGTAGTAGTAGCCGTGGAGAAGAATATAACATTATCTTCAACTCAAAGAATGATAATAGTTTCTCAAGTTGGCACAGGCCCACAGGAAAATTTGGGTTAAGGATGTGTTATCCCTCAGTCTATTCAAGTTGCACATAGAGAGGCATAGCCAAGAAAGTAGAATTATGGAGGAAAGCTGTGTATGTGAGGGGCCATACGTGATCCAATGTTCTACATAGGGTTAGAGTTGAAGAACTATTCAAAAATTAAGGAGAAATTAAAAGCCATGATCACCCTTCTCCCATGTCACACACCTTTCATTGTTAACTAGTCTTGTAGCACATTATTTCACTCTCTTAATATTTGTAGTCAAGGCTTTTACAAAGGCAGTGTTCTCTCATGAGCCACAGGGTGTGCTCTGACTCCTCTGCTAAGTGAGTAAAGAAAGGAAGGCTGCTCATTAGCCCACTGGGTCTTTTTTTTGATGACCTCCTCACTCCAGTGTCAGACTGATCTTTTTTTGTTTCTTTTCGGTCACGACTTCGCCAGATATTCAGTCTCTCTTGATGCTCCTGAGACCTGGCCTTACCTGTCAGGTACCTGCTGCTTTTTCTCTCTTCCACTCCTCAACATTCTTCCACTCCTAAATCTCACTCTCCGTTTTCTCTCAAATTGTGATATGCAAAGTGACTTGCAAGGCTTGAGCATCATCTCTGTCTCTTTTTGTCATACCTGAATTTGAACAACAACAACTAAAAATCCTTTCTCCAAGTTATTGTCTCTGCTGAGATCTTTCAGGTACTAATACAGGTGAGTGGAGGAGATAATATTAATGGAGAAGGGTAGCAGCCTGTTCTGAATGCCTCTCAAACCCTCTGCCTGGATGTTACCACCTTTGTGCCTGGCCCAGGTGTCTGATAGAGCCACACAAAGAGTGGGAAGCTTGCTTCATGAAAGTTAAAATGTAAGGTCTTAGGAGCATAAGAAACATTAAGTTTACATTGAAGATGGTCACTGTAGACTATGGATTTATATCTTGGACTGCACTTCATAATGGAACACTAAGATAGAAGAGCATTAAGCAGAGTAGGCTGTGGACCTAGGGGAAGTTGGCCTCCCAGGGTGGTGATGAACAAGAGGCTGAGAAGCAATTCAGTGACTTCTTGGAATGGACTCTGCTTTCCCATTGACTGGTGCTTAGTTGGGCTTGAGGATCAGAAATAAGATCAGAAATAAGATCAGAAATAAGATGCATGTTCATCATTTCCATTAATAACTTAGAGATGGTTTATGTATGTTAGTATGTAACATAATGTATGTACTGATGTAGAGATGGTTTATAATCAGTACATACAGTACATCAGTACATACAGTACATAATGTATGTACTGATGTAGAGATGGTTTATGTATGTTAGTCCAAAGCAATAAAAGGCTTACACAATCTATCAACACCCTTCCATGAGCAGGCGGTGAATTGACATGAGTCACTCCCCACTACGGACTCTGGAGTCCAGGGAAATGGCTGTGTCTGCCTTTTCTCCCTTTGGTCATGCTACCCCAATAAATCTGTAAACTTGAATAGATAAATTGGGATCTTAATCTGATCTTTCAGTGGAGTTGTGTGTGTGGTTTCTGCTTGCCATTCATGGCCCATCTGAGATGCTGAACTCTTTAGTTTTGAAGAAAATTATTTGGCTATGTGTGTGACAAGATACTAAGACAAATTTATAAGAAAAAACAACCGCATCAAAAAATGGGTGAAGGATATGAACAGAAACTTTTCAAAAGAAGACATTTATGCAGGCAACAAACCTGTGAAAAAAAGTTCATCATCACTGGTCATTAGAGAAATGCAAATCAAGACCATGTTGAGATACCACATCATGCCAGTTGGAATGGTGATCATTAAAAAATCAGAAGACAACAGGTGCTGGAGAGGATGTGGAGAAATAGGAACACTTTTACACTATTGGTCGGAGTGTAAATTAGTTCAACCATTATGGAAGACAGTGTGGCAATTCCTCAAGGATCTAGAAATAGAAATACCATTTGACCCAGCAATCCCATTACTGGGTATATACTGAAAGGATTATAAATTGTTCCATTATACAGACACATGCACACGTATGTTTACTGCAGCACTGTTTACAATAGCAAAGACTTGGAACCAACCCAAATGCCCATCAATGATAGACTGAGTAAAGAAAATGTGGCACATATACACCATGGAATACTATGCAGCCATAAAAAAAGATGAGTTCATGTCCTTTTTGCAGGGACATGGATAAAGCTGGAAACCATCATTCTCAGCAAACTGACACAAGAACAGAAAACCAAACACCACATATTCTCATTCATAAGTGGGTGTTGAACAATGAGAACACATGGACACAGGGAGGGGAGTATCACACACTGGGGTCTGCTATGGGGTGGGGATCTAG